>APFE031292187.1:176158-205191 GCA_000404065.3 Pinus taeda
TCATGTCTTCTACAACTAATTTGGTATTTGGGATGTTTGTTTTGAATATAAATGCAAAAAAAATATAATATATATATAGCAGACGCTTCGCTTCCTAGATTTTTAGAAAATGATGCTTCCGCATCCTCGCTTCCAAAAAACGTCCCCGCTTCGTGCAACATTACACCGAACTACTACCTTCCTACTCCCTGGAAGATAGACTCTATATGCCTTAGCATTCTCGCTATATCCCACAAGATATCCTTTCTCAGTAGTTTGATCTAATTTCCTTCTCTTTTCTTCGAGTATACGGCAATACGCCAAACTCCCAAATATCCTGACATGATTGACTTCAAGTGTCTTCTCTGTGAAGACCCTTTCCAGAGTGATTTTTCCCAATGCCCTTTGTGGAGTCCTATTCTAGACATACACTGTCGTGTTGCATGCTTCTGCTCATAGGAATTTAGGCATATCCTGATCATACAGCATTGCCTTAGCTGCTTCCACAATAGTCATGTTTTTCCTTTCTGCTACTCCATTCTGCTCCGGATTGTAGGGAGTTGTCCACTCTCTTCTGATGCCTTCCCTAGCGCAAAAATTGGTGAAATCTTTGTCAACATATTCTCCACCATTGTCTGAGCGCAACACTTTTATCTTCTTTCCTGTCAGATTCTCTACTAGAGCCTTGAACTCTTTGAATCGACCAAAAACCTCATCCTTGGTTTTTAGAAAGTAGATCCAAGTCTTCCTGGAATGGTCATCGATGAAGGTGACGAAGTATTCGGCACCACTAAGAGCTTTTGTGGACATAGGTCTGTAGAAGTCTGAGTGTATCAATCCTAGAACACTCTGAGCTCTATTTTTACTTCTGGTAAATGCTACTTTGGCATACTTTCCTAGAGCACACCCTCTGCATACATCATCTCGTTCGGTACTTAATTCTGGAACTCCTGATACTGTTTTTCTAAGAATTCTCATAGCCCCATGGTGTAAGTGTCCCATACGCCTGTGCCATAGTTCATTCAAATCTTTATCTCCATTGTTGCCTATCAGTGCCATTGGTGATTCTAGCTATAATCGATACAGTGTGTTACTTCTGCTTCCAATTTGGGCTTTCCTTTTCCAACTCGGGTGTTTGACATATCCTTTCTCCTTAATGAAGTATACATCATAGCCCTTGTTTTGAAGTTGAGATACGGAGAGTAATTTCATCCCCAATCCAAGCACATGCAGCACATTGGTTGCTAGGAGCCTCTCTCCTGCTTCGGTTTGAAAGACTACAGTACCTCTTCCTACGGGGATACATTTTTCCTTATTTTCCATGGTGATCTGAAAATTCATTCTTTCTTCCTGATAATTTGAAAAGCATTCTCGAATTCCTGTCATATCCCTGGAAGCTCCACTGTCTATATACCAAACCTCAGAGGAGGTAGAGCTTGCTAGCCAAGCGACTTCTTCTTCCAGTCTGAAGGCTAGCATAGAATAATCGTGATCTATATCCCTCGTGCTTTCTTCTGGAACTCTGCATGAGACCCTTTGAGTTGATGCCTCTACATCATGCTCCTGACCCATAGTTGATTCTTCTCTCCTGTTGCCGGATATATGCTCTGATACCATGTGAAAATTCTACTATAGCAACTGATTTATTTCACCTACTTATTTTTCACAATAAATTATTTACAAAATCCCTTCAGCAAACATTAAAATAAATTCTACTGTAATTATCACACAATTACACAGAGAAAATAACAGTGATATACATGCACAAGAACCAATCGCATCAACACAGTTGTTTTTGGACAATCGTCCCCAAAAAAAAACCAAATGTAAAAATCGGTGCAGTAGATGAGGGTTTTATTAATCTTCAGCAACAATCGCTTTACAAGGAATGTTTTTATAGAGAAGCTGAGAGAAAACACCTCAGACTTTCCCCTAGATTTCTGACACCCTGGATACCCTTCTCCCACTTCTGCGTGGTTCTGCGTCCTTCTATGTTAGCCTGGGTGAGGATTGTGTCTCCCTCTGCGCTCTCTCAATGCCCTTGCGTCACCTCCTCCTCAGTCACTGATTGTCGCTGATGCCCTCCTCTTCCTCCACCCTACAACTCTCCCTCTGAAATCGATCTCCTTCTCTTTAAGAATCGATTTTCCTTGGGACACTGAGTATCTGTCGGTGTGTCTCCAAATGATCCACAAGTCTTCTCTTATACTTTTCCTATTGATGAATCAACGGTCGAGATTAAGTCTCTACTCAACGGCTACGATTAAAATAGACTTGATCTTCGTCTCTTAGAAGCCTCTCACCCTTATCTTTATTAATAACCATTAATACTTTTTATTTTCCTAAGTTTAAACTTAGGAACTCATTAAAAATATTAATTATTTTATTAACTCCTCATCCGGCTGGAATTTCTCCAAACGATTTCTGGGTCTTGGAGATCTCATGTGCCTTAGCCTCTCCACCAAATTTCAAGGCTAGAGCACATCCAATGCTACCCAAAATCAACACAAGTCTCAATCACTTCCAGGACAAGAAGGTCTACAATCCATCATTCATCAAGGAAGTCTACATAGCAAGAAGAAGAGCCTTACATAAAGGCACCTACAAAGAAGAGCAGATTGAAGCAGGACCTACATCAAGCTACAAGTCATCAAGCAAATCTAATCATCAAGCAAGTCCACTTGGAAAAGACAACTTGAAGAACATCAAGATCCTAGAAAGGCAAGCCATCAAGTCTTCAAGGAGGAAGCAAATCCATTACATTTCAAAATCTATCAAGTAAGTATATGTCCCTTTCTGAATATACATCAATGTCTTTTTCCAAGGAAAGCAACAAATTGGTAGGTACCAATAACTTTCTTGCATGGAAGAAGAGGATTGATTTACCTCTCAAGGAGAATGAACTCCTAGAACATGTCAAAGGGAATATCACTATCCTTGCTAAGGAACAAACTCAAGCCTTAGCTAAGTACAGTAAGGATGAGACAAGAGCTCAAAGGATTATAATAGAATCAATCAAAGACTCTCTCATTCCTTATGTCTCCAAATTTGAAACATCAAAAGAAATTTATGATAAGTTAGTAGGGCTATTCTCGGTATCCACAACAAGAGAAGTAGTATCTCTAAGGAATGAATTGTACAAGATGAAGACAAAGGAAGGAATAGCTCCCTACTTCACGAAAATCTCTGAAATGTTAGATCAACTTCAAGAGCTTGGGGAATTCATGTCTGACAGAGAGATGACAACTGTAGTACTCAATGCTCTGCCTGAGGATTAGGGAAACTTCACATCAAGCATATATGCCAAGAAGGAAGCAACCACACTTAGTGAAATGTGGTCTCTATGCAAGACAGAGGAAACTAGACTTAAAGCAAAGGAAGATGTAGGATCAAAGCTACCATGGCCAAGAGAGGGAAAATTTGGCAAATTTGGTCCACGAAGACCAAACAACAGAGGCATGTCCAAAATCCAATGTTTTGGATTCCAACAATATGGACACTACAAAAGGAATTGTCCTAAGCTTAAGAAGGACAACACCAACAAAAGAAAGAGGGAAGAAGCTCACATGACTCAAGAGGTGAAAGAAGAAGAAAAGAAGCAAAAGAAGGAAGATCCTCCAGATCTCTACTATGACTAGGTCAAACTCTTTAGTTCAAGTCTTCTTTCAAGGTTTTGAGTAGGATAGGAACGAGTAGGAATAAAATAAAATTGCATAGATAGAAACATCTTCTAGAATCTAAAAACATGAAGTACATAGAGTTCTAGATACTCATGTAGAAAGAGAATTTATAAATGAGAACAAAAATGCATGGTTAGAAATATCTTCTAGAATATAGGAGCATGATGAACATAGCTCAAGATATTCATGAAGAAGGAGCATACCTAGAACAGGACCTCATCCACTATGAAAGAAAATTGATCATGAAAAAGAATCTTAGAAGACCTCCATCATCAAAAGAAAAGAAAGATTTGCAAGCCAAGGGTCTTTAAGATCCTATGATGGAGTCTTCAAAAGAAGGTTCATAAACCAAAGCAGATGTCTCATTGGGAATCCCATTCATGGGATACAAGAAAAGGATGATATGAAGGCAAGCTAAGATGAAGCAAGAAGGGCCACACCAAGGACAACCAAACGAAACTAAGATGATCAAAAGAGAATAAAGATGAGGTATGTATGCATCAAAGTTTAGTCATGTTATCAGTTGTATATTATTGAGTCATGGGAATAGTTCTATAACGTGATAAAGTATGAAAGAATCTCTTTCACCAAGGACATGCTCGAAGGCATGTACTACAATGCAATGAAGGTCAACAAAAGAATATGTTCACATAAGGAGTATAAGATTGTTGACTACGAAGCAAGAAGAAATGTTGACCGGTCCAGGAAGCAAGCAATAAAGAAATGCTCTCACAAGAAGCATAAGATGGTTGACCTATCTATCTAAGAAGAAGCAAATGAAGAAAGAGATCAAGCATGTGAAGAACACCATGTCACCAAGAATCACTATCTGACAAGAGACATTGAAGATATCTTCCGAAAGAAGGCAGGACAACTTTGACAAAGGAAGGAAGGACCCTCGACACCTATGAAGGCCTTGGAGATATGAAAGATGCAAATAACTGATCCAACTCTACAAAGATGTCATGATGAAGAAGCCATCCATCAAAAGAAAAAGCAATGTTAAAGCAATATCAGGATGAAGTCATGATGGGCTACTAGGTCGAAGTGTAATATCCCTAACCCGGAATATTCCTTAAACCCCAGCAAAGTCTCAACCAGAAAAACGTACAAGTGGTATAGTAGACGAGAAAATCACAAAGATATAATAACAATAGTGCAACAACAATAGTGTATATATGAAATATAAACATATACTCAAGAAATGCAGCAAGAAATACTAAGCCATTTTATTATACTGAGTAGAAAAATGAGTACAGGAGGTGATTAGGAAGTGGCACCTCAACTTGCGAAAGGCAAGTGAAGAAATACACTCAGAATAGCAGAGGAATGGCTTCTCTCTGAACTGCGTCCCAACTGCTTGAACACTGTTGTGTTGCTACTGCTGCTGAAAATCAAATGAGGGTTTGAGGCTGTTCCCCTCCTCAGAAAAGGCTGAAACTCTGGAATCGGACTCTACTCAAAAACCTAGAAAAACCCAGAAAGATTTTCTGAAATGGCCAACCTCCGAAAATCACCTCCTTGGGGATCTGCGCAATTCCTCAATGCTCTGCACTGCCACTGAAGAAACCCCTCTAGAACTCTGCCTAAAACTCTGCCAAAAATCCTCCAATATGCAAGGGCAGGTCCCCTGCTCAATCACCCAGCATAAATCCTCCTGCAAAACCCCAATCCAAAACTACTTCCAGAAAGAACTGCGTCATCCCTCTCAAGACTGCGCAGTCATCTATAGTGCTCAATCCTCCTGCCAACCACCAACGAAACTGCTGCAAAAATACTGATGGAACTACCTTGCCCGAGCAAGCACTCGAAGTCCCCTGGGGCTAAGGGTGAGGTCTCCGAACGGAGACACTCGATGCACTAAATAGTGTTGCATACTAGCTAAACAGCCAGTGTGCTCTAAGTCGAAATGACTAGCTCACAATGCACATAATCGAATGATCAAAATGAGGGGGCTCCTCTCTCTTTTATAGCCTTTGCCTCTCACAATCCCAAGGCTCACCACCTCCTGCGTGATTCCCCTCTTGCCACGTGTTTCTTCCCTCTTGCGCAGTCCCTCCATGTGTCTGCGCGGGCTCCATTTCAGCATCCCCCTTTGGCCCCCTTGGCTCCCCTTTAAGTCACAACGTTGTGCTACTAGGAAGTGACTTTTTATTTTAAAAGTGAGTTATGTCCCCCGTCCTCACTTTTTATTTACAAATAACTATAGAAGGCAAAAATTTAACAAAATCGAATATTCCAATTAACCATGGTTAATTAGGAATATTACACGAAGCATGTAAACAAGCAAGTACAACAAAGCATCCATGAGAAGAGTATTCAGAAGCATGGACAGATGAAAAAGGAGTAGCCAGATGACAAGAAAACCTGATGTATGGAAAGAAAGACACTTTCCACGAAGGAAGCAACAACATGACAAACCAGGAAGGAAAGTGATCAAGCAAGAAAGGAGATCAAGTAGCTGAAGGACCCACGAAGAAGTTGTTTATGAATGAAAGAGTCCCTAGTTAAGAAGGAGCTCTGACAGGTCCCTAATCAAGAGGGAGTTTTGGATCACCCCTGATTACAAAGGAGTGACATTTTTGTTTTTCCATCTCATGGGTCATGCACTAGACTAGGACTAACAGCCATAAGTCTATATGAATGCCATGAATGGAAATGTAGACACAAGATAGACAGTACACTCTTGTCTTCACTTGGGAAGAAAGAATGGGAGGATTGGGTAATCATCTAGCATCCGATACTCTTTGAGGATGTGTAGGGCATCCAAGACAAGAGTAGGCAAGAGGACTGATATTCTTTGAGAGTTGGGAACCTAAGATAAGAATAGTCCTAGAAGGTCATACTCAGAGAACACCCGGGAGGGTATGTACCTTGAGAGACAACTAGGGCCAAACTCCATGTGGGGCATCTTATTTATGGTAGCTGATATTTTTCTTGGATCCCTCTCATCAAGAGGTGTAGGATTGATCTAAAGATCATCCTATTCCGATAAGTATTCATGGAGTTATGAATTTATTTGTGTTATAAGACAATTCGCCCAGGTCAGCCAGCAACCAAATAACCCACACATGTGCTCAACGTTTTAGTATAAAAGGAGGTGACTTGATAGTCATTTCAACACACACTTCACTCTTGATTTCTCTCCACTCGCTTTGGGTTTTAGTGGAAGAGAAATCAAGGAGAGGAAGCCCTAATGGAGATCAAATTTCAGCCATGGAAGGAACCTCTAAGAAGCCTTAGACGCAGTCCTAAGAAATCCCTAGACGTTGTCCTAAAGAAGCCCTAGATGCAGTGTTAAGTTATGGTATGCTCTATGCTTATAGCAGTTTACTTATCTCTCTTATTATTATCCATAGATTAGCAATAACATGTACATAAAGTAAAGTGCAGATAGAACATTAAACGATCGACAGAAAACAAGCCAAGACAAGAGACACAAGATGTGGCGGCTAGCCAGGGACAAACCCCAACAAGGGGAAACCCTTTAATCAAATCTTCTTTTATCTTCAATAATTCAGCAGAGAGAAATAGTACATAAATCTGACTTACATCAACAGCAGCAAACCCTAGATCAGCAAAACTAGGGCAAACAATATCTTAAAAATCGACCGTCGGATCGGCTTGATTCCACCACCAAAAAATGTGGCCTTCAGAGGAGATCCAGATTCACCTACAACATAGTTCTGAGGAAGGAGTCTTCTGGTCAACACTAGTCAAACTTCTGACCTGCAGTTGCAGCCCTAAATTCTGCACCTTCCTTCCGCACATGTGAGAAAAGAGTCTCTTTCTGCGCAGTAGGAGAAGAGCCTCTTTTCTGCACAAGAGAGACAGAGAGATGTGATGAGATGAGTGTGTCCAAATGAGGAAAAGACCTCCTGTATTTATACACAACTGTTGATGATTGAATAGATGCGACTGTTGGGCTTCTGAGCCGACATGGTTGCTGGTTGGCTTGATAATTATTCCATAATCAAAATAAATTCATATCTCCATAAATACTTATCAGAATCAGGTGATATTTAGATCAATCCTACACCTCTCAACGAGAGGAATCTAATAAAAATATTATCAGCCATGAATAAGATGACCCACATGGAGTTTTGCCCTAGTTTCCAATTTTAGCACTCCCTCTCAATTAGGGAGAACTCCATCTACAATCTGTTTGTCAGTCACTACTATTCATCCATCAAATACACTGCACTGTACAACTTGACCCCTACTCTGCTCTGCTCTATCCTGCCTGCTCTACTCTGTTCTGTTCTGCCTTGTTCTGATCTACTCTTCTCTGCTTTGTTTTGTTCTACCCTGTTCTGATCTGCTCTGCTCTGTTCTGTTCTGCTCTGCTTTGTCTGAATTATGAAGAAGAAGAAATGATCGAGGATGTATCATACTAACTCAAAGTTAGTCTCAGAGTGTGTACCACTGGTCCCAGACCAGTCTCAACTGACCCGAAGTTAGTGTCATGGTGGGTACAACTCCTACCACTGGTCCCAGACCAGTATCATCCTCCACTAACTCAAAGTCAGTCTCAGAGTGTGTACCACTAGTCCCAGACCAGTCTCAACCGACCCGAAGTCAGCGTCATAGTGGGTACAACTCCTACCACTGGTCCCAGACCAGTATCATTGATCCCAGATCAATGAAGGTCATCCTAGCATAGGGAGTACGGTAGATACAGTGATGCGTTCATTGGTACTACTATGGTCCCTATCCTCATTTCCCTACTCATTGATCAGATGAGAGGTACTTCCCATGAGTCCCAGACTGCATGGGTAGGATGCCTCGATAGGAGAACTAATCAATCCTGTCCACAGTAGAGCGAGTCATCCTGTCCCACAAGAGAGTGAATCATCTTGTCCACAAGAAAGCGAAACATCCTGTCCACAATCGCCATGGAGAACACATCATCCAGGCCTCACAAGAGAACTAATCATCCTGCTACACAACCGTCATGGAGAACACATCATCCAGACCTCACAGGAGAACTAATCATTCTGCTACATAATCATCACGGAGAACACATCATCCAGACCTCACAGGAGAACTAATCATCCTGCTACATAATCGTCATGGAGAACACATCATCCAGACCTCACAGGAAAACTAATCATCCTGCTACATAATCGCCACGGGGTAACCCACCCCCCCCCGCGGGGCTCCCAGAGCTCAATACATCATACAGGACCCTCATCAGAGGGTCTTTGAACGACACCAAGTCATTCTTAGAAAGTCAGGAATTTGACTTTTCCTAGGGGCTTTGTCAGAATATCAGCGACCTGTTCACCTGTATTGATATGCTGGAGCCTTATAGCTCCCTACTACACCATATCTCAAATATAGTGGTACTTGATATCGATATGCTTGGAGCGATCATGAAATACGGGATTCTCTGATAAACAAATCCCACGCTGGTTATCACAGTGGTATCCAATGTAAATCCAAACAGCTCACTGAAGAGCTTTCGTAACCAGACTGCCTCACAAGTGGTCATGCTAGCAGCAATATACTCTGCCTCAGCGGTGCTCAAAGCCACCGACTTCTGCTTCCTTCTCATCCAGGATATCGAAGCAGATCCCAAGGAGAAACAACACCTGGAAGTGCTCTTACGATCCACCACACTGCCTGCCCAATCAGCATCAGTATATCCAAGTAGTCTCACATTTCCGGCAATGTATCTTAATCCATGAGTGATTGTGCCATGAAGATCTCTCAGCAGATTCTTGGCACCAATCCAATGTGAGTGACGAGGCTCAACCATATGTTGGCTCAAAGTGTTGGCTGCAAAGCATATATCCGGACGGGAGTTCACCAATAACATCAATGCTCCGACGAGCTGTCAATACTCGGTAGCATTTTGTAAAACAGGTCTGGCAGCACTACCACTTAACTTCTTAAAGTTAAGCTCCATCGAGGTAGTTACGGGTTTGCAGTCCACCATGCTGAATCTTTCCGGTATCTTCACCACATATTTTCCTTGAGATAGGAAAATTTCCCCTGGCTTCTGCCAAACTTCAAGTCCTAGGAAATAGTGCATCAATCCTAGGTCCTTCATTTCAAATTCAGAAGCCAACTCCCTCTTACATTTGTGAATGAGAGGGTCTGCACCTGTTAGAAAGAGGTCGTCAACATACAACACCAGTATGAGAGGTTTGTCATCTTCAACCTTAAAGTAAAGGTTGGGATCGGCTTCACTCCTAGTGAATCCCACTTCATCAAGTAGCTATCGATCCTCTCATACCATGCTCGTGGTGCTTGCTTCAGCCCATAGAGGGCCTTCTTCAACCTGCATACATGAGATTTTCAATCATAAATCTCAAATCCTTTGGGTTGCTCCACGTAGACCTCTTCTTTGATCGAACCATGCAAGAATGCAGTCCCAACATCCATCTGATGTAGTTTCCATCCTAGTGAAGCCGTAAGGGCTATGATCAAGCGGATGGTGCAAATATCTGGGAACAGGTGCAAATATCTCGTCATACTCTTTTTCTTTCGGTTCCCTAGTGTCAACTTCTTGAGAGCTCCTCACTGTAGGAAGATTGTTCATCTTGCTGAGAGCCATATCTTCGTCAAAGGTGACATCATGACTAATCACGACTTCCCTTTGATCGGCTACATAGATTCTATAGCCCTTAGTATTTTCACCATAGCCCACGAAGATTCCTTTCTTTCTAGATGCACCCAATTTATTCCTTTTCTCTTTCGGCACATAAAAATATACAGGGCTTCCAAAAATTCTAAAATGAGATATGTCAGGTTTCTTACTGGTGAACATTTCTTCAGGAGTCTTGGAACCCAATGCTTGATGAGGGCATCAGTTTTGTACATATACGATGGTGTTTGTAGCTTCGGCCCATAGGAACTTTGGTTGTCTTTGATCATGGAGCATGGCACGGACAGCTTCCACAATCGTACGGTTCTTCCTTTCTACCACACCATTCTGTTCAGGAGTATATGGTGTAGTAGTCTCCCTCTTAATGCCAGCCTCTTTACAAAAGTCATGAAACTCGTTAGATTCATATTCAGTTCCATTATCAGTCCTTAAGATCTTGATCTTCTTTTCGGTTTGATTCTCGTTCAAGGCTTGAGATGTGTCACAAGACATGACACCTAGCGGTCTTCCTCCGACCTGATATAATGAATCAACTCGAAACCCAAGAGTGAAGGCATCTTTAATATTGTTTTTCCATGCACGTACCTTGTCATTAATGAAAGCCACCTTGTAGCCTTTGTCTTCCATTGTCGAGATGGACACCAAGTTCTTTTTGAGGTCAGGTACATATAATACATCCTGTAAGTGGATCGTATTACCTTGATTCAATTTAAGAGAGACATTGCCTACACCTTTCATGGGATATTTCATATTATCTCCAAGGACAATTTCCAAGTTAGTTTCTTTCTCTATCAAATTATGGAGAACTTCTTTGCAACCAATGAAGAGACTTGAGGCACCACTATCAATGAGCCAAATTCCCATTGAGTCCGAAGGAGCAAAGGTAGATAGAGCAGCTGGTAGATAATATTCATCTTGCTTATTGTCAACAGTGTTAGATTCATACCTGGAGTTTCTAGCCTTCTTGAATGATTGTCCTCTTCCTTGACTTCCAGCACTCCTTTTACCTCTGCTATTAGATTTGTCATTCCTTTGATAGCCATGAGAGGGATTTTGATCATCGTCCCGATGTGAGTCCCTTCTATCAGGGCACTCCCTTGCATATGACCTGCTTTATCGCAAATGTAACATCGTCCTTTTCTTCCACTCTTAGGTCCAGCTTTTCTTTTTGATTTAGTCCCGGAGTTATTTCTTTTCTTAGCATAAGAAGAAAAGGCAGCAGGAGGACCTTTAGGCATGGGAATTTCTTGCTCTTCTACCCTTGTTTCTTCTTGAATGCATCTAGCCATTAATTCCTCGAAACCAAGAATTACATTATTGTTCAGAAGAATAGTCTTAAACACATACCATTCGGATGGTAATCCTCCAAGAGTTGTGAGTGCCATTTCCTTATCATTAATAGTCTCCCCAATGGATAGGAGATCGTTCCTGATCTTGATGATTCTTAAGAAGTATGCTTGCATACTCTCATCTTTGCCCTTCTTAATTTCCTTCAGCTTATTTCTAAGAAACAAAACATGATTTGCATCATTAACTTTAAATAAACTCACTAGTCTATCGTAGATTTCCTTGGAGGTGTTCAGGTCGGAGATGTAGGCCACCAAGCGCTTGTCGATAAAGTCCTAGATGATCTTCTTTGTTTTGACTTCGTCGGTTTTCCATTTGTTCCTGGTAGCAGCGGGTGCATTTGATGGAGGCTCAACAATATTGCCTCTCACATGGTCCAACACTCCTTGATCTTCTAAGGTTAGATCGATAGACATCTTCCATCCATGATAGTCAGCTTTCTCACAGAGTTTGTCTTTGGCAGGGAAGAGTGTTGAGGACCCCATAGTTCTTTTAGGATAGCCTTGCCAATCTTCTCTTCGGTGATTGCTCTTGCTCTTGCTCGGGCTTCGTCTTCACCTCAGCTCTGATACCATGTTAAGTTATGGTATGTTCTATGCTTATAGTAGTTTACTTATCTTTCTTATTATTATCCACAGATTAGCAATCACATGCACATAAAGTAAAGTGCAGATAGAACATTAAACGATCAACAGAAAACAAGCCAAGACAAGAGACACAAGATGTGGCGGCTAGCCAGGGACAAACCCCAATATGGGGAAACCCTTTGATCAAATCTTCTTTTATCTTCAATAATTCAGCAGAGAGAAATAGTACACAAATCAGATTTACATCAACAGCAGCAAACCCTAGATCAACCAAACTAGGGCAGACAATATCTTGTAAACCGACCATCGAATCGGCTTGATTCCACCACCAAAAAATGCGACCTTCAGAGGAGATCCAGATTCACCTATAGCATAGTTCTGAGGAGGGAGTCTTCTGGTCAACGCTAGTCAAACTTCTAATCTGCAGTTGCAGCCCTAAATTCTGCACCTTCCTTCCACACATGAGAAAAGAGTCTCTTTCTGCGCAGTTGGAGAAGAGCTTCTTTTCTGCGCAAGAGAGAGAGAGAGATGTGATGAGATGAGTGTGTCCAAATGAGGAAAAGACCTCCTGTATTTATACACAACTGTTGATGATTGAATAGATGCGACTGTTGGGCTTCTGAACCTACATAAGTTGCTGGTTGGCTTGATAATTATTCCATAATCAAAATAAATTCATATCTCCATAAATACTTATCGGAATCAGATGATCTTTAGATCAATCTTACACCTCTCGACAAGAGGAATCTAATAAAAATATTATTAGCCATGAATAAGATGACCCACATGGAGTTTGGCCCTAGTTGCCAAATTTAACAGCCATAGACGTTGTCCTAAGGAAGCCCTAGCCGCAGTCCTAGAATACCCTAGACGCAGTCATCTAAATGAGGTTTGTTCACACTAGGGTAGGCCGCATTTCAAAAGGGAAATTCTGGGCCAGATTTGAGGACAATTAGGGATTGTTGTGTGCCCTAACCAGTCCCAGAAATTACAACAGTAATGAAGTGACAAACAGCAGTGTTTGTATGGTGTGTTGGCAACAAAGGAAGATGGGACAACAAGGTCACATGGTTCAACAAAGGAAGATGGGACAACAAGGTCACATGGTGCTACAAACACAAATGGGACAGCAAGCAATCATAGGAGCAGCAGTCACTAACAGTGGGACAACAGTGCTAGGAATGTGAGAGCAAGCTGATCCATGAAGTTTGAATGCATGATAGTGCAGCAAGGTGCTTCGGCAGCATGATAGAAATGATCGCATGGTACAACAATGTTACAATGACAGCGTGATAGCAGCAATATTACAATGACAACATGATAACAACAATGTTGCAATGATGGCATGCTACAGCAATGCAACAATGGGTCAGTAGCAAAGCCATGCTAACAATGAAACAGCAGTATGCTAAGCGAGGTGCAGTGAGCACATGGTGGCAAGCATGGTGCAGCAAGCACATGGGACAGTATGGCAAACATGGTGTAGCAATGGCACATGATGGTACATGATGCAGTATAGCGATAGGTACAATCATGATCGATGAAGCATGATGAGATGCAGCATAGTGATGATGGGTGCATCATGATGATGAGGAGCAGCACAATAATAGTTGCAGCATGGTGATGGAGTAACCTGGGAGAATCAGTTGAAGCAACATGTCTTCAACTGAGTTCAGCTACCTCATGTATCATCTACTTATAGATGATCTATGCTCTTATTTAGATAAGTCAAAGTGTTGACTTCTGTTGTAAATGTACTATCTCTCTCCCTCTCTTTCTGTTGAACTATTGAAGAACATATAAGAAGAATTGATCAAGGGTTTCCCCACATTGGGGTTTGTCCCTGGCTAGCGCCACATCTTGTGTCCTTTTGTCTTGGCTTATCTTTTGCGATCTATGTTTATGTTCTATCTGCAATTTACTTTAACGCTGATGTGATTGCTAATCTGGAAAAGATGTGGAGCTAACTATAAAATTGAAATAAATTGCTCTAAGCATAGAACATACCTAAAATTAACATGGTATTGGAGCTGAGGTGAAGACAAAACCCAAGCAAGAGTAAAAGAAAAATCACCGAAGATAGTTGGGAAAGGACAAAAGGATCAATGGATTCCTCATCCCTCTTCAAATTCACTAAGGGTGAAATCGAAGCAGAGAATATTATTATAATGGCGCAGCTGAAGCTTCTGATGGCCTACCTTAAGATCACTTCAATAGAAATTCTGATCCAAGGGTGGAAGGAAAGGCAAATGCCTTGTTCAGCCATTATGCGAAGGAGTGTTCAAATGGTAGGGACACGTCACTTGATGATGATAACAATCATTCCAAGGACATCTTCAATGATGAAAGGAATGACAGGTAATGCATGTCATCAAGGGAATAGCTGACTCTTCAATTAAATAAGGAACCCCAGGTATGAAGAACCAAATGTTGTTTTTGATAAGATAAAGAAGCGTTATCTTATATTGGCCGTCTCCTTTAGACTCTTTGGGAATCTGGCTTATTGATTGTAGTGCTTCAAGGCACTTCATCGGATAGAAGGGTGCTCTCTCTAACTGGGTAGAGATGGAAACAATCATGAGATTATACTTGGAGTCGATGCCACCTATCCCGGAAAGGGTGTAGGGAATGTTACCCCTCAATTGAATGAGGGTAACTCGATTCATTTACGAGAATCTCTTTATGTACCTGATCACAAGAAGAACTTGGTGTCCATTTCGGCAATGGAAGTCAAAGGTTTCAGGGTGGCATTCATCGATGGAAAGGTACGTGTTTGAAAATGAAAGTTTCAAAGATGCTTTTACTCATGGGTTCAAGGTTGGCAATTTGTATCAAGTGCAGGAATTTCATTGGGGACCATGTCAGTTGTCACATCTCATCTATAGCACCAGAGGTCTACTTATTACGGGGCCCTACCTAATGTGAGTCAGATGGTGACAGGGATGCCTGAATTCAAAAAGAGCATGAAGGTACATGTCTGAGATGTACCAAAGGAAAATCTTACAAAGGGACCATTCCCCTCATGTAGCAAGTTCACAGGTTTGGAACAACCCTAGGGGTTTGAAATTCATGATCGGGAATCTCATGTACGCAGGTGGAAGAAAGCCCTCTATGGCTTGAAGCAAAACACCCCAGCATAGTATGAGAGGATTGATAGCTATCTGATGAAGCTGAGATTCACTAGGAGTGAAGCTAATCCAAATCATTGCTTGAAGGTTGTGGATGATAGACCTCTCATATCGGCACCTTCTGAGGACAACCTCTTTCTGACAGGTGCACACCCTCTCATTTGCAAAAGTAAGAGGAAGTTGGATTCCGGATTTGGAATGATAAACTACAAGCCCGTGACTACCTCGATGGAGCTTAACTTTCAGAAGTTATGTGGTAGTAAAATGCCAGACCAGATTTGGGAAATGCCTCTAAGTTTCATAAATTCATTCGTGTTGATGTTCTTGGTGAACTTCTGTCCGGACATGTAATATTCCTAATTAGCCATGGCTAATTGGAATATTCGATTTTGCTCAATTTTTCCTTCTATAGTTAGTTATGAATAAAAAGGTGAGTAAAGGGTGACATAACTCACTTTTAGAATAAAGTCACTCTTTCGTAGCACAATGTTGTGACTTAAAGGTGAGCCAAAGGGGGCCAAAGGGGGACGCAGAGTTGGAGCCCACATAGACACTTGGAGGGACTGCGCAGAAGGAAAGAAACACATGGCAAGAGAGGAATTGCGTTGGAGGAGGTGGGCCTTGAGATTGAGAGAGGAAACGCTATAAAGGAGAGAGGAGCCTCCTCATTTTGGCATTGGATTATGTGCATTTGAGCTAGTCACTTCGACTTAGAGCACGTTGGCTGTTCAGTTAGTCTGCAGCACTGTTTAGTGCATTGAGTGTCTCCGTTCGGAGATCTCACCCTTAGCCCCGGGGGACTACGAGTGCTTGCTCGGGCAAGGTATTTCCATCAGTATTTTTGCAGTAGTTTCATCAGCGTTTTGGCAGAAGGATTGAGCATCTTGGATGACTACGCAGTCTTGAGAGGGATAACGCAGTTCTTTCTGGCAGGAGTTCTGGATTGAGGTTTGTAGAGGGATTTGTGCTGGGGCATTGAGCAAGGGATCAGCCCTTGCACATTGGAGGATTTTGGCTGAGTTTCAGGCAGAGTTTTGGTGGGTTTATTTCAGTGGCAACGTAGAGCCTTGAGGGACTGCGTTGGTCCTCAAGGGGGCGATCCATTTTAGAAAAGCTTTATGGGTTTTTCTGGGTTTCTTGAGTAGATTCCGATTCCAGAGTTTCAGCTTTTTCTGAGGAGGGGAACAGCCCCAAATCCTCATTTGTTTTCCAGCAACGCCAACAGCACAACAATTCTCCAGCAGCTTGGACGCAGTTCAGAGAAAAGCTATTCTGAGTGTATCTCTTCACTTGCCTTGTGCAAGTCGAGGTACCATCTTTCTTATCACCTCCTGTACTCATTCTATTACTAAGTATAATAAAATGGCTTAGCATTTCTTGCTGCATTTCTTGAGAATCTGCTTGTATTTCATGTTTACATTATTGTATGTTGCACCACTGTTATTTTATTCCCAGTTATTACATCATTTATACGTATCTGGTTGGACTTTTGTTGGGGTTTGGGGAATATCTCTGAAACGGGATGTTACAGTGGTATCAGAGCATAGATCTGGCTTAGCCTGTGGAGCTAGCAATCTATGACACTGGGGGAAAAGCCCTACATTTGTTACAGAGGTAGAGATACAGAGACACTGGACGTAGGTTGGAGAATACCTACGGGGAGGGAGACTGTGTTCCTATGGTGGACACAGAACAAGAGGAGCTTGTGGTGGACGCAGAACAGAAAGAGCCTGTGGCGGACACAGAGCAGATGGCAGACGAGGGTGGGAAGAGATTTGCGGATATGCTCCTCAAATCAGTGCAAGGTCTGTCGAGGCAGATTGAGGTGATGGGGCAGAGATTCACAGCAATAGAGGCTAGACAGCAGGAGAGCCCACGGGTTTTCCAGGTTGGTAAGGGATCAGGTGCATCCCACCATTTGCCAGAGCAGTGTGATACTACTCAGCAAGTGGCCTCACACGCCCCTACACACTCTACCATGCCCACTTTCTTAGGAGCAGACACGGGGGCCGGAGCCCAGCAGGAGGCAGAGCCCAATCATATGGGCGATTATTTTGCAGAGTACCAGACCTATGGGCAGGAGTTCAGGGAGGCTTTCTCATTCAGAGACTTTGTTCAGCTCTAGCGAGATAGTAGACCCCGCGACCATCACAGAGGATACCGGCATTATCATGATGGTGACACCCACCGTGCAGCTAGTAGATTCCACTTGCCTACGTTTGATGGCTCATCAAATAGTTCGGCAAAGTCTTGGGTGGAGAAGCTGGACGTTTACTTCCAGCTTAACCAGATGTCGAAGACAGAGGCCATCAAGGTGGCAGACATTACATTTGGATGGTGAGGCCCAGGGTTGGTGGTTCCATGGGATGGTTACACTCAGACACTCCACAGTGACGACATATGCCGAGTTCACCAGGAAATTGATAGAGAGGTTCGACTGGAGGGGTCCAGAGCAGCACTTTGTTGAGCTGACGAGGCTCAAACAGACCGGGAGCCCAGAGACCTACATCACAGATTTCTTGAGGGTTTTAGTGATGGTGCCAGATCTATCCACGGCACGGAGGATCTAGATGTACATTGAGGGGTTAGCAGAGACTTCAGGGTTTAGTTAGATCCACTAGACCAGCCACACTCCAAGATGCTATCAGCAGGACCCGGGATTTACAGGATGTCTTACCTAGGACCCGGACACCTTACCCCCAGAGACAGACTTTCCAGTCTAAGGGGAAGGATGTGAGGATTCCATCTCCAAAGAGGAATCCAGGACGAGCGCAGATTGACGATGATGCCAGGATGGAGTTGAAGAAGAAGCGGTTGTGCTTTACTGTCAGGAGCCGTGGGCACAGGGACATAAATGTGTCGCTGGTAAGGCACATTTTATTGAGGTCTTCTTCGAGAGCAACGGGGAAGAGGATGAGGAGGATGATGTGGAGGCAGGAGATAGTCATGCCATGCAAGGTCCTTTGCCACCTCCACTGCCAGCAGCAGGTGATGCAACTTTTGCACCTACCGGAGGGGCCCTTGCAGCATTGCGAAGAGTTCCCAAGTATTTGACGCTGCGCGTACGAGGGACAACACGTGGCCAGCAAGTATCGGTTTTGGTTGATAGTGCGGCAACCCATAACTTCATCGATGCACAGATGGTTGAGAGGAGAGGTATGCAGACAGAGAGCTTCGATGGGTTTTCAGTTTTGGTCCTAGGAGATCAGACCATGATGTGTGCCCATTATGTTCCAGAGCTATCAGTGACGATGGGCACCTATACACTGACTGACCACTTTTTCGTGGTCGATATTCCGGACACCAACATGATACTGGGTGTTCAGTGGCTTATCACTCTAGGGAAGGTCACGACAAATTGGAAGACCCTAGAGATTGGAGTGGGATGATGAGAAGACAAGGAGGCATGAGAAGATACGGGGACAGCACACATATCCGCCTCAGACTGTTTCGGCTCATCGGATGGAGGCAGTCTTCCGGAAGGGAGACGTGGTGTGGGCAGTGGAGCTGCGTGCATCAGAGGCAGGGACGACAGGGCAGACGGTACATCCAGAGATACAGTCCATCCTTGACCGGTATGCCATCGCCGGGACAACCACCAGACAGGGGTTTGAGCACACCATTGAACTTGAGCAGGGCATACAGCCAGTGATTACTACCCCCTATAGGCATCCCAAGGCCTATCGAGATGAGATTGAGCGAGCCATTTAGGAGTTGCTAGCTCTTTGGGCACATTCGGCCAAGCACGAGTCCTTTTGCTTCTTCTGTGGTATTGGTGAAGAAAAAGGACGGCACATTGAGGATGTGCATTGACTACAGGGCCCTGAACAAGAAGACACTGAAGAACAGGTACCCCATGCCCAGGATCGATGAGTTGATGGATGAGTTGAGAGGAGCACGGTTCTTCTCAAAGATTGATTTGAGATCTGGGTACCATCAGATTCGCGTGAGGGAGCAGGACATTCCCAAGACCGCCTTCAGGTGTCACTATGGGCACTTTGAGTTCTTCGTGATGCCCTTTGGGCTAACCAACACCCCCGCTACATTTCAGTCCTGCATGAATCACATCTTCCGTAGTCA
This sequence comes from Pinus taeda, assembly GCA_000404065.3. Taxonomy (NCBI): domain Eukaryota; kingdom Viridiplantae; phylum Streptophyta; class Pinopsida; order Pinales; family Pinaceae; genus Pinus; species Pinus taeda. The sequence goes on from APFE031292187.1 coordinate 195,573, forward strand.
CTTGAGGAAGTTTGTGTTGGTGTTCTTTGATGATATCCTCATTTACAGTAGGACTTGGGAGGAGCATCTCCAGCACATTGAGACAGTGTTGCATATCTTGCAGGGACAGCAGTTCTATGCCAAGCTCTCCAAGTGTGAGTTTGGATTGACGGAGATGTTGTACTTGGGACACATCATAGGGGTGGACAGAGTGAGAGTCCACGAGGAGAAGATCAGGGCCATCAGAGAATGGCCAGAGCCAAGGAAAGTGACAGAACTTCCGGGATTCATTGGCATTTGTACTTACTACTGGAAGTTCGTCAAGAGTTTCTCACAGCTTGCTGCACCCCTGACAGATCTGACGAGGAAGGGGGCATTCAGCTGGTCGGATACAGCGCAGCGAGCCTTTGACAGGCTCAAGGAGGTTATGAGCAGCTGCCTAGTGCTTGCATTACCAGATTTCACGCAGCCATTTGTTTTGGAGTGTGATGCGTCAGGAGAGGGGATCGGCATAGTATTGATGCAGGGAGGTCACCCTATAGCCTATGAGAGCCGGAAGCTCCTTCTACACGAGAGGTTGTATCCTATATACGACAAGGAGATGCTGGCCATCATGCATGCATTGGCCAAGTTCCGGCAGTATTTAGTGGGTAACAGGTTCAGGGTAAGGACTGATCACAACAGCCTCAGGTTCTTTTTGGAGCAGAAGCAGCTACAAGAGAGGCAACAGAAGTGGATTAGTAAGATCCAAGCATATGACTTTGACATTGAGTATGTCAAGGGTAAGAACAATGTGGTAGCAAATGCCCTTTCACGTAGACCAACCACGTTGTCTCTTATGAGCTTGGACACAGACTGGAGGGCTCGACTTTTAGTAGAGTACTCCAAGGACAAGTTTGCATGTGAGGTTCTGCATGGGCAGGTGGTGAATGACAGGTACAGGGTGGTCAATGAGATCATCTACTACGGGGACAAGATCTTCTTGACTGAGGGATCTCAGCTCAAAAAGAAGATACATCAGGCTTCACATGATTCACCTCTGGCCGGCCATCAGGGGTTTACTAAAACCTACAGGGCCATTAGAGAGAGGTTCTCATGGAAGGGCCTCAAAGAGGACGGACTCCAACATGTCCAGGAGTGCGATGTTCGCTATAGGAACAAGGGGGAGATGGACCATCCCGCAGGTTTATTGCAACCTCTTCCCATTCCGGAGGGGGAAATGGGAGTGTATTTCGATGGACTTCATCACAAGGTTTCCCGCGGTACACGGCAAGGATTGTATCTTTGTTGTCGTTGATCGACTGACAAAGTATGCACATTTTTTTGCCATATCCGCACACTACACAGCAGCACAGGGAGCCGAGCTGTTCTCCAGAGAGGTCTTCAGGCTACATGGTCTTCCTAAGACCATCATCAGTGACAGGGACAGCCGTTTCATGGGTGGGTTTTGGCAGGAGCTTTTCCGATTGGTGGGGACGGAGTTGATGCCGAGTATCAGTTATCACCCATAGACGGACAAGCAGACAGAGATAGTTAACAAGTGGCTGGAGGGCTACTTGCGTAACTATGTCAGTGGGCAACAGCGAGCATGGCTGAGATGGTTGCATCTGGGGGAGTAGTGCTACAACACTACACATCGCATGTCCATTGGTATGTCACCATTCTATGCTTTGTATGGATATCATCCTTTGTCTTTTGCTGACGTGATGTTTGGTGATAGCAAGGCTCCGAGAGCCAAGATTTGGATCCAAGAGAGTCAGGATATTCTCCGAGCTCTCAAGGACAATATGGCTACAGCACAGAACCAGCAAAAACTATATGCTAACAGGGGTCGAGTGGAGAGATAGTTTGAGGCAGGGGACTTGGTCTACCTACGGTTACAGCCATACCAACAGTCGTCACTAAAGCAGAAGGGGGCTGAGATGCTCAAGCCCCACTTTTATGGACCATACAGGGTGATACGCAGGATTGGACAGGTTGCATATGAGTTGGAGCTGCCCCAAGGCAACAAGATTCATAATGTTTTTCATGTATCATGTCTGAAGAAGGCATTGGGGCAGCAGGTGACAGTGACAGATGAGCTACCACCCATAGATGATGAGGGGCATTTGGTGTTGCAGCCAAAGGCTATTATTGATATTATTGATACTAGGGAGAGGCAGTTGCGGAGCAGGACGGTCCGGGAATTTTTGGTGAGGTGGAAGAATTTACCGAATGAGGATGCCACTTGGGAGAGAGAGAAAATTTTGCAACATCCATCACTTAAGTTGCTTGAGGAGAAGCAACATTTTGTCGGGGGAGACTGTTATATTCCTAATTAGCCATGGCTAATTGGAATATTCAATTTTTCTAAATTTTTCCTTCTATAGTTAGCTATGAATGAAAAGGTGAGTAAAGGGTGACATAACTCACTTTTAGAATAAAGTCACTCCCTAGTACCAGAACGTTGTGACTTAAAGGTGAGCCAAGGGGGGCCAAATGAGGACACAGAGATGGAGCCCACGCAAACACTTGGAGGGACTGCGCAGAAGGAAAGAAACATGTGGCAAGAGAGGAATTGCGTTGGAGGAGGTGGGCCTTGGGATTGAGAGAGGTAAACACTATAAAGGAGAGAGGAGCCTCCTCATTTTGGCATCGGAATATGTGCATTTGAGCTAGTCACTTCGACTTAGAGCACGCTGGCTGTTTAGCTAGTCTGCAGCACTGTTTAGTGCATTGAGTGTCTCCGTTCTGAGATCTGACCCTTGGCCCCGGGGGACTACGAGTGCCTGCTCGGGCAAGGTATTTCCATCAGTATTTTTGCAGTAGTTTCATCAACGTTTTGGCAGGAGGATTGAACATCTGGGATGACTGCGCAGTCTTGAGAGGGATGACGCAGTTCTTTCTAGCAGGAGTTTTGGATTGAGGTTTGCAGAGGGATTTGTGCTAGGGGATTGAGCAGGGGATCAGCCCTTGCACATTGGAGGATTTTGGCTGAGTTTCAGGCAGAGTTTTGGTGGGTTTATTTCAGTGGCAGGGTAGAGCCTTGAGGGACTGTGTGGGTCCTCAAGGGGGCGATTTTCAGGGGTCGTCCATTTCAAAAAATCTTTCTGGGTTTTTCTGGGTTTCCTGAGTACAGTCCGATTCCAGAGTTTCAACTTTTTCTGAGGGGAACAACCCCAAATCCTCATCTGTTTTCCAGCAGTAGCAGCAGCACGGTAGTTCTCCAGCAGATTGGACGCAGTTCAGAGAAAAGCCATTCCTTTGCTATTCTGAGTGTATCTCTTCACTTGCCTTGTGCAAGTCAAGGTGCCATCTTTCTGATCACCTCCTATACTCATTCTATTACTGAGTATAATAAAATGGCTTAGCATTTCTTGCTGCATTTCTTGAGTATCTGCTTGTATTTCATGTTTACATTATTATATGTTGCACCACTGTTATTTTTATTCCCGGTTATTACATCATTTATACGTATCTAGTTGGAGTTTTGTTGGGGTTTGGGGAATATCTCTAAAATGGGATATTACAGGATATATGTTTTGCAGTTAGCATTATGAGCTCATATATGGTTGAGCCTCACTGGATTGGTGCCAAAAATCTTCTGAGATATCTTAAGGGCACAATCTCTCATGGATTGAGATACACTGCTGGAAATGTGAAGCTGCATGATTAGTCGAATGCTGACTGAGCAGGCAGTGTGGAGGATCACAAGAACACTTCTGAGTGCTGGTTCTCTTTGGATTCTGCTTCGATATACTGGATGAGAAGGAAGTAGAAGATGGTTGCTTTGAGCACCGCTGAGACCAAATACATAGGTACGAGTATGATCTCGTGTGAAGCTACCTCGTTGTGGAAGCTCTTCAGTGAGCTATTTGTACACATGATGGATACCACCCTGATCTTCTGTGTCAACTAGGGGGGGATTCGATTGCTAAGGAATCTCGTATTCTATGATTGCTCCAGCATATAGGCATTAGATACTACCTTATCTGGGATATAGTACATCGATGAGCGAGAAGGCTCCATTCCATTAGGACTAATGTGCAAGTCGCAGACATTCTGTCAAAGCCCCGAGGAAAGGTCAAATTTGTGACTTTCCGAGAATGACTTGGAGTCTTTGAGAGACCCTCTTATGAGGGTCCTGCATGATGCATGCATTGAACTCTGGGAGCTCCAGGGGGCTTGGGGTACTTCTTGGAGCAACAAGCGACCATAGGGCGACTCACCCTCCCCTAATGGTGCGTTGTGTACAGGGTGAATGGTTAAGCCTTCCCCTGTGATACCCTATGGCGACTTATGGACAGGATGAGTGGTTCTCCTGTCGAGGCATCCTACCCATGCAGTCTAGGACTCATGGGAAGTACCTCTCATCTAGCCAATGAGTAGGGAAATGGGGTAAAGGACCATAGTAGTACTATCGATGGACACATCGTTGTATCTATCGTACTCCCTATGCTAGGATGACCTCCATTGATCTGGGATCAATGTAATTGATCAGAGATCAGTATGAGTGGTTTGAGACACTCTCTTTTGATATTGATCTGGGATCAATTGGCACTGACTTCGAGTCAGTAAGAGTGATATAGCTCACTCTCTTTTGGAACTGATCTGGGATCAGTAAGAGTGGTATGACACACTCTCTTCATATGGAACTAACTTCGGGTCCGTAGAAAATGGTATGAGACATTCTCGATCAATTCTTCTTCTTCATGGTTCAGTGGAGTAAAGCAGAGCTCAGCTCAACAGAGCAGAGAAAAGCCGAGCAGTGTAGGGCACAGTTATCTGGTCGATGGATCAACGGATGGAGTTCTCCCTAGTTGAGAGGGAGTGTTAAAATTGGCAAGTAGGGCCAAACTCCATGTGAGTCATCTTATTTATGGCAGCTGATATTTTTCTTGGATCCCTCTCATCTAGAGGTGTGGGATTGATCTAAAAATCATCCGATTCCGATAAGTATTCATGGAGTTATGAATTTATTTGTGTTATAAGACAATTCATCAAGGTCGGCCAGCAACCGAATAACCCACACATCTGCTCAACGTTTTAGTATAAAAGGAGGTGACTTGATAGTCATTTCAACACACACTTCACTCTTGATTTCTCTCCACTCGCTTTGGGTTTTAGTGGAAAAGAAATCTAGGAGAGGAAGCCCTAATGGAGATCAGATCTCAACCATGGAAGGAACCTCTAAGAAGCCCTAGACGCAGTCCTAAGGCAGCCCTAGACGTTGTCCTAAAGAAGCCTTAGACATTGTCCTAAGGAAGCCCTAGCCGCAATCCTAGAATACCCTAGACACAGTCATCTAAATGAGGTTTATTTACACTAGGGTAGGCCGCATTTCATAAGGGAAATTCTGGGCCAGATTTGAGGACTGTTAGGGACTGTTGTGTGCCCTAACCAGTCCCAGAAATTACAGCAGTAATGAAGTGACAAACAGCAGCGTTTGTAAGGTGTGTTGGCAGCAAAGGAATATGGGACAGCAAGGTCACATGGTTCAGCAAAGGAAGATGGGACAACAAGGTCACATGGTGCTACAAACACAAATGGGACAGCAAGCAATCATAGGAGCAGCAGTCACTAACAGTGGGACAACAGTGCTAGGAATGTGACAGCAAGCTGACCCATGAAGTTTGAATGCATGATAGTGCAGCAAGGTGCATCGGCAGCATGATAGCAATGATAGCATGGTACAACAATGTTACAATGATAGCATGATAGCAGCAATGTTACAATGACAGCATCATAGCAACAATGTTGCAATGATGGCATGCTACAACAATGTAACAATGGGTCAGCAGCAAAGGCATGCTAACAATGAAACAACAATATGGTAAGCAAGGTGCAGTAAGCACATGGTGGCAAGCATGGTGCAACAAGCACATGGGACAGTATGGCAAACATGGTGCAACAATGGCACATGATGGTACATGATGCAATACAACGATAGGCACAGTCATGATTGATGAAGCATGATGAGACGCAGCGTAGTGATGATGGGTGCAACGTGATGATGAGGAGCAACACAATGATAGGTGCAGCATGGTTATGGAGTAACCTGGGAGAATTAGTTGAAGCAGCATGTCTTCAACTAAGTTCAGCTACCTCATGTATCATCTACTTAGAGATGATCTATGCTCTTATTTAGATAAGTCAAAGTGTTGACTTTTGTTGTAAATGTACTATCTCTCTCTCTCTCTCTCTCTCTGTTGAACTATTGAAGAACATATAAGAAGAATTGATCAAGGGTTTCCTCAGATTGGAGTTTGTCCCTGGCTAGCGCCACATCTTGTGTCCTCTTGTCTTGGCTTGTCTTCTGCGATCTATGTTTATGTTCTATCTACAATTTACTTTAATGCTAAAGTTATTGCTAATCAGGGAATGATATGGAGCTAACTGTAAAATTGAAATAAATTGCTCTAAGCATAGAACATACCTAAAATTCTCTCACTGTGGATTCTCCGATCAAAGACTCAAAAAGCACAAACCACAGATCTCTGAAATCCAATACCTAAAATTAACAAGGTGTCTATAAATCATTGGTCTCGCCAGCATTGTAGCTCATGATCTCATGAAGAGATGGAGTTGTTAGTCAAGGCCTTACACTGTGACAATGCTAATGGATGTGATGCTATAACAGATGGATTGCAAATCCGGTTTCTCTTATGTGAATTCTTCAAGATTGAAACAATAGCCAAATACCTTGTAATGTTGTATGAATACCTCCCTAGTTAAGAGGGAGTGTAGAAGGAAATGTAACTAGGTTCGGTCTTCATAAATGTACTTTTGATATTTGTACTTATTCAAGAAAAGAAATATTATTTTTACAATATATTTCAATGAGTTTCTTGCTCATTGAAGTAGGTCTAGCACATGTTAAGTGCTATAGGTGAGTCAAATAGTCAAAAAGAAATGTTGAAGGCCTTAAGGGCACGTTACACCATGTATGAATACGTATTAAACTCAAGAGAATGCCTCCAAGCAAAGTCAAGTCTCCTCCTATGAAAAGGCACGTCGCACCACCAAAGAAGCCATCTGAAGTAAGACAACAAGTTGTCCTACAAACTGTCTTCTAGTCGGCCTAAAGGGAGGGACAATCCTCTATATATAGAGGCTATCCACTCTGTTGACATAGATTGTCAATGATGTCAATATGACAATATTCGAGGAGCCAAGAGGAGCAAATAGAGCCATCAGAGGAGCAAACAGAGCCATCGGAGGAGCAAACAAAGCTATTGGAGAAGCAAAACAAAGAGGAGCAAACAAAGCCATCGAAGGAGCAAAACAGAGCTATCGGAGCAAAGTATGTCAAAGAATACACTATCGGAGCAATGGATGCCAAAGAATACACTATCAGGAGCTATCGAAGCAAAGTATGTCAAAGAATACACTATTGGGAGCAATATATGCCACAAAAGAGTTATATGCATGCAAATACAGGTGGAGCAGCATATAACATACATAAAGGCAATTTACACTATCGGAGGTGGAAAAGATATAATATATCGGAGTACAAAGGGGGAAATTATATATATATATATATATATATAATATATCGATGATATTATAATTGGCGGGTTCTACATCGAGCCACTACCCGAAATCCCCGACAACGACATATATGTGCGGACCCGACGACAACATTATGCAATGGTTTAATGTTATATCGCCTCCGCCCATCGCAATAATACAAAGGGGTGTCACCCCTGAAAGTGTCGATTGCGATATATGTTGCGGAATCGATGCAATATTACAATTTGGCTTAATATCATATCGCATCCGTAGGTGAATCGGCCATTGGCCATCGGGAAGCTGCGACTGCCGATTGCGATATATGTAGCAGCCCCGATAAAGTTATAAATGCAGGCGTAATAAATTTGAAGTCCGCCCTTTAGCGTTTCGATTGTTTTTTTCATATATTCCTGTGTATTACATTCGCGACCATGAAAAGGCGAGTCCGCATTCCAGGTGCATTCGACCCTCCATTGTTGATCATCCCTTCGTGGATCCAATGGTCTACATATATTTCGGGTGGACATGTAGCTTGAGGAATACTCGCTCGAAAAGCAGTATCCTCTTCCGTCCCGCTGCTATGTGTCGCTTTTCAAGTGGAATCGGAAGCCATCCTCTGAATACCAGTTCCCGCTTAAGCCCCTTCCGAAATACCACTTGTGGTATAAGAATATTTGTATTGCGCGGGGTTTTGAAGGCCAAAATGCATAAGAAACACTCCCGATAGTTCAGAAGCCCTGAATGATGCCGATTGCGATGGCGGTGGTGACATGGCAGCTTTCTCTATGTATTTCGGTCCTCGCCATTAAATCAACGTGTCCCAGGAGTGTTGGTGAGCACGAAGAGACTGAGGAAGCCAAAAAGCCGGGAAGCCGAAGGACCAGCCAGCACAGAGGAAGCCAAAGCGATGAAGAAGAGGGAAGCCAAAGGACAAGCCAGCATAGAGGAAGCTGAAGCGAGCATTGAGGAAGCCGAAGAGCCAGTGGAACGCGGAAACCAACAATCAGAGGCATTAGGAACATATAAAACAGGGAAAACAAGGAAAGGTTTTGTTGCATGTGCGTATAATCAAAGCAAGAGTGTTAAATTGGCAACTAGGGCCAAACTCCATGTGGATCAGCTTATTTATGGCAGCTGATATTTTTATTGGATACCTCTCGTCGAGAGGTGTAGGATTGATCTAAAGATCATCCGATTCCGAGTATTTATGGAGATATGAATTTATTTTGTTTATATAATCATTATCAAGCCGACCAGCAACTTGAGTAGGCTAAGAAGCCCAATAGACGTGTCTATTCATCATCTTCGTATTAGTATAAATAGAAGAGGATTTGAAGTCATTTTGACACATCCTCTTCATGTGTTCTCCTCCTCTCCACGTCTTGGGTTTTTGGAGAAGGAGGGACACCTAAAATATACATTTGCTGATGCCCTAGCCGCAGCAAAAGAGGATCTGAAACAGCGTGGGTCAAGGTCTGTTCAGGGGTCCGTTTTTGAGGACAGAACTGTTGGTGGGAGGTACGAAGCCCTGTTCTTGTAGGCCACAACCAAGGCAGGGACAACGAGTTAGTTTAGAGGCTGTTTGGTGAGTGGACAGTCCTCATAAGAGGCTGCCACAGGTCTGTCTATACACCTGTAGGATGTTGCTGTTTTTTAGGAGGATAAGTCTGTGTTTAAGGGCTTAGATCTGCCCTAAAAGAGCAGCGTGGAGGGGCAGCCTCCCATTGAAGGGCAGCCGCACTTCATAAGGACAATTCTGGGTCAGATTTGAGGACTGTTGAGGACTGTGTTGTGTGCCCTAACCAGTCCCAGAAATTGCAGCAGTGCAGGAGTCTCAAACAGCAGTGTTTTGATATGTATTTGGTCAAAGGAGTTGACCAGCTTTGGATCAGTTTGTGTAGCAGCCTGTGGGAGCCAAGTTGGGCAATGATACTTGGAGCAGCATGGTACAAGGGACAGTCATGGTGCAACAATAATGTTATTAATGATGGTAGTTGTACTGGAAATATCAGTGATACAGTGGTACAGCAGTGATACATTGGTGGCATACCTGTAGCAGTAATGAACAACACAATGCATGGGCAGCATGCTGTATGTGATAATGGGCAGCATGATAAACAACAGTGATAGAATGGCATACCTGTAGCAG
>APFE031292187.1:229589-239674 GCA_000404065.3 Pinus taeda
CGCTCCCGAAATCGGCAGGGAGCGAAATTTTTTTGGTAGGGAGCGCGCTCCCGAAAATCGCTCCCGTCCCGGAGCGATTTAGGGAGCGCGCTCCCAAGCCGCTCCCGCACGGAGCGCGTTTCGGGAGCGGGTTCGAAGGGGGGGGGCGCTCCCCCGCAACTATGGTTTAGTATCCTAGCTCGGCAAAAAACAAACATCTATATCATTATCCACAGCTAAAGCCGAGTACATAGTTGCAGCAGATTGTTGTACTCAAATACTATGGATGAAGGAAGCTCTAAAACATGTCAACATAGGTGCAGATCAACCAATTCGTCCGGGAGCGATTTAGGGAGCGCGCTCCCAAGCCGCTCCCGCCCGGAGCGCGCTTCGGGAGCGGGTTCGAAGGGGGGGGGGGCGCTCCCCCGCAACTATGGTTTAGTATCCTAGCTCGGCAAAAAACAAACATCTATATCATTATCCACAGCTAAAGCCGAGTACATAGTTGCAGCAGATTGTTGTACTCAAATACTATGGATGAAGGAAGCTCTAAAACATGTCAACATAGGTGCAGATCAACCAATTACCATCCATTGTGATAACACAAGTGCTATTAGTCTCAGCAAAAATCCAATGATGCACTCAAAGACCAAACATATACCAATCAAGTATCATTTCCTTCGTGAACAAGTAGTTGAACAAAACATCATCTTGGAATATATCAATACTAAGGAGCAGATAGCTGATATTTTCACAAAACCTCTTCCTCGAGAAGCATTTGAACATCTTCCTCAGAAGATGGCGGTTATCTCTTTAGCATCGCTCAAGTTCATTCACAAAGATGGTGTAGGATAGGGGGAGTAGTTCTACAGGGGGAGCAGTTCGACAGGGGAGTGCGTATGCATCCCTTTGCCATTGATATCAAGGGGAGAGAGAAGAAGAATATTGCCATCAATAACAAAGGGGGAGATTGTTGACATAGATTGTCATTGATGTCAGTATGGCAATATTCGAGGAGCCAGGAGGAGCAAACAGAGCCATCAGAGAAGCAAACAGGACCATCGAAGGAGCAAACAGAGCTATCGGAGAAGCAAAACAGAGAGGAGCAAAAAGAGCCATCGGAGGAGCAAAATAGAGCTACTGGGAGCTACCGGAGAAAAGTATGTCAAAGAATACACTATCGGAGCAATGGATGCCAAAGAATACACTATCGGGAGCTATCGGAGCAAAGCATGTCAAAGAATACACTATCGGGAGCAATATATGCCACAAAAGAGTTATATGCATGCAAATACACTATCGAAGGCCATATATGCATTCAAATACAGGCGGAGCAGCATATAACATACATAAAGGCAATTTACACTATCGGAGGCGGAAGACATAGTTATATCGAAAACCTATACATAAGGCAATTTACACTATCGGAGGCGAAAAACATAGGTATATCGATATACACTATCGGAGGCGGAAAAGATATATATATCGGAGTACAGAGGCATAAAATATATATATATATCGGCGATATTATAATCAACAGGTTCTACATCGAGCCACTACCCGAAATCCCCGACAGCGACATATATGTGCGGACCCGACGACAACACTATGCAATGGTTTAATGTTATATCGCATCCGTCCATCGCAATAATACAAAGGGGTGTCACCCCTGAAAGCACTGATTTCGATATATGTTGCGGACCCGATGCAACATTACAATTTGGCTTAATATCATATCGGATCCGTAGGTGAATCGGCCATCGGCCATCGGGAAGCTGCAACTGCCGATTGCGATACATGTAGCGGACCCGATAAAGTTATAAATGTGGGAGTAATAAATTTGAAGTTCGCCCTTTAGCGTTTCAGTCGTTTTTTTCATATATTCTTGTGTATTACATTCGCGAACATAAAAAGGCGGGTCCGCATTCCCAGTGCATCCGACCCTCCATCGTTGATCATCCCTTTGTGGATCCAACGGTCTACATATATTTCGGGTGGACATGTAGCTCGAGGAATACCCGCCCGAAAAGTGGTATCCTCTTCCTTCCTGCTACTACGTGTCGCTTGCCGAGTGGAATCGGAAGCCATCCTCTGAATACCAGTTCCCGCTTATGCCCCTTCCGAAATACCACTTGTGGTATAAGAATATCTGTATTGCGCGAGGTTTTGAAGGCCAAAATGCATAAGAAACGCTCCCGATAGTTCAGAAGGCTTGAATGATGCTGATTGCGATGGCGGTGGTGACATGGCAGCTTTCTCTATGTATTTCGGTCCTCGCCATTTAATCAATGTGTCCCAGGAGTGTCGGTGAGCACGAAGAGACTGAGGAAGCCGAAAAGTCGGGAAGCCGAAGGACCAACCAGAGCAGAGGAAGCCAAAGCGATGAAGAAGAGGGAAGCCAAAGGACAAGCCAGCACAGAGGAAGCTGAAGCGAGCATTGAGGAAGCCGAAGAGCCAGTGGAACACGGAAACCAACAGACAAAGGCATCAGGAACATATAAAACAGGAAAAACAAATAAAGGTTTTGTTGCATGTGCGTATAATCAAAGCAAGAGGAAGCCGAAGTTCAGGCAGAGGCAGGAGAGGTAGGAGAAGCAGGAGAACAGGAGTGAAGCAGAAGCTCAGCAGGCTTGGGAGCAGAGAACTACAACAAAAACAGTTTATACCAGGTTAGGGTTGGAGCCTGTGGCGTTGGAGCCTCAATACTGAAAGGATTGGAATCCTTGGGAGTTGGTGCTCCTAAGTGCAAAACTATTGCCTTGGCAAAACAGAGTTGGTGCTCTAGAGGTTGGAGCCTCACTAAAGTCTAAGTTGGTGCTTGGCAACTGATTGCAACTATTTACATATTGTATCTATTTCCTGGCACTGTTTGTCTTAATAAAAGCATGTAGTCCAACTATCTATTTATGTGTTCCATATATACATGTTTTGGTGATAAAAAGAACAATTAAAAAGTAATACTGATTCACCCCCCCCCTTCTCAATATTTCCAACGCACTCCACTATAACGCCATCCATCTCTCTGAAATCAGTGGCTGAGAAAAAGGGTGAAGTTTGAAGAAGGGATGAAAAAAGGGTCTACAAGTATAGCGAAAAAGGAGGAAGAAATACCAAAGCCTTGGAAGTTTGTTCTAGGGCTAAAAGACAGTCACACGTGCGAAGAAGGAGAGGGTCTCTCTGCTATCATAACAGCCCTCTATTACAATCACACAAACTTCATTATTTGGGATAAGAACATAAGCCTAAACGGTCTCCAAGGCAAGCAAAGGAAGGAGGAAGAAGGCCGAAGTGAAGAGAATTGTTTCTAGGGCTAGAAACAGTCACATGTGCAAAAAAGAGGTGGGTAAGTCTGCGGGTATAACAGCATGATCAAACAGTTCATGAATTAGTGTTGGTTGGGTTTGAAATTAGGCCTATAAGTCCTCCCAAGTCAAGCGAAGAAGACTCTCTCTCTAGCAAAGGAAAAAGGACCCTAATTCTCTAGGGTGCCTCCCACACATGCGAGAATTAGGGCTACAGTGTTGTCACACTAAGCCTTCCACCATACACCAAGAAGGAACACGGATGATCAAGAGAAGGAATGAGTATCCTTAGGTGAAGGATATTACCAAGGAAAAGTATCTATTCTAGAAGATCTACTTACAGTGGAAGGAAGAACGAAGTGCTAGAAGAAGGACGAAGTGTCCGGGAATGAAGTTGCGAGGAACGAAGTGCCGGAAGGAGGTAGACAAAGTGTCGAGGAAACATAGTACAGAGAAAAGGAAGGACTTGACTTGTGCTTGGAGGTTCTTCTAGTCAAGGGTCTAGGGTTTGGCATTGATCAAGAAAGAAACTTCAAAAAGAGAAAACTTACCGAAGGGTTTTCCTCTCAAGAGAAGAGAGGTTTTGGCCTTGGCTGAGAGCCAACATCTTGTGTTCTTGTTCTTATGTTTTGGTAGCAATTTGATGAAATACACACACATGCATTAATAATAAGAAGAAAAAGATTAAGCTAACAAGAAAAAGTAAAAAGACTCCACAAATTGTTATCAAGTAATGAAGAATCACACTACACCTAATTTTCCCTAGATTCTTCAACAAAGAGAAGGGGAAAGGTGAAGAAAAATGGTTCTTTGAGTCACCACCTATTGGTAGATCAGTGCCTAATCCCTTGGGGAGAATGGAGTCTAGGAGAAAGATGAGAAAGGACTTTGTTTCTCGATCAAGGAGGCCTCAAGGACTACTTCGCTTAGCCTTTAGGGCAAGAAGAAGTAACCTCAAAGCTTTATACTTCGGTTTTCAAAAAGAGATGGTTTATCAAGATAAATTCAATGGTAGAATTATCCCTAGGAGATTTCATTCAACATACATGGCCCATACATTGAGAAATGCTATATAGAAACAATAATTCCACAATTTTGTAATTATGCAATGCAACAATTAGCTCTAGTATAGCGAAAATCTTATTCCAATGCATATGAAAAATTAAAACAAGAATAGCATTAAATGTGTGTACTTACATGTAAGAGAACATATCCAACCATCAACAATTTGACAATAAAGAAGCTCTAAGATAAGATAACCCAATCCAAACATCAAAATTCATCCATGCTCCAATTGATCCTCCAAGAAAGGAGTGCAAAAATCTCAAGAGAGAAGAATGATCCAATCCAAAGTGATGATACAATATGAATTCATGTCTCTCATTTTTATACTCATTAGGAGTTCGAAATTTGAATTACCTAATTTGAGCTTACATTAGCCTATCAACTAAAATAATGTGGAAATAAATATCTACTGGTGACAAGCCCACCAAATTAGCTCATAAACAAAATAATAAGCCTCCCAAGAGGTTGAATAATTAATAATGTATGTCGTCGGGCTCTCTGAGGGACCTGCTGAAGTCCATAAGTGCCAAAATGATGAATTGGACTTCCAAAAGTAAGGGGCAAGGGGTTGGCCCCGTGTTCTCCACATACTAAACTTGTGGTGCTCCCAATGGCTATGAGGGCACACAATTGACCTCATGGGTATCCAAGTAAGTTGAAGATGCCTGTAGACCATTTGTAAAGGCTCAGATGACGTAAGTGATGCCACATCAACATACAAGCCCTGGGTCATCTACTAAGAGCATGGTACAACTGTTGTGTTGGCTGGGCAAAGTTGAACCATGTGCATCTTCCTCGTCCAATAGTAGAATATCGAGCAATCTCTGAACATCTCTGGGGATCAATGGAATGTTTTCTATTGTTGTGGAGGCTCATGGCTCTCAACACACACCCTACATGTGCCAATGTAGCTCTTTTGAGGGTTAGGACCCCGTACAAGGAGACCAAACCCAAGATGGAGACCACCTGCAATCCTACATAAGATCCAATGTGTCGCCTAGCCTTCCAATACAACAATTCATCGAGGAAATCGAGTAAAAGAGCCTACAAATCATGGACAACATGTGGGGACTTCATAATGGCATGCCTTTCTATAATGGGCTTTGGCATGTGCTAATGTTTCCAAGCTCCAGATGGGGTTAACCAAGTATCCTATTAAGTGGTTTCTACTTCTAAAGGGGATAAATGTCCAAGGTACATCCTTCAAAAGGAGGTGGCATGTGGTAGAGGGATGAATGGAATAGGGAATGAAAAGGGGCAGCGCTAGGCCACACGCTGGGGTACAAAGGTAGCTAGTAAAGGAGAGGCCCACACATGGGTATATAATGTATAGGAGGGAGCAATCATGGTGCGTGAGATGCCCCGGCCTTGATTTTTCCACCCTTCTTTTTATGTCGTTTTCCTTTTATGATTTTTCTTTAATTAACTGCCCGGGGCTTAAGGGGTAAGAGCATGATGTGTGAGATACAACAGTGGATACCCCCTTTTAAGATAGGGCGGTTCATTGCCCACCAAGTGTTGTGACAACCATGGGTTCCTCAATGATGAAGGAGGCGCATAGAGCCTGTAGGAACCACGGTGATGGCCATGATGATGGGGTAGAGATCATGTATTGGCTTTTGCCCACATGCTAAATGTGTTTGTCCCGACCATCTTTTGCATTTTGTGGTACATTTCCTGTTGAATGTGGTCAATTATGCTTTTACTTTTCTTTTTAGCTGCATCAACCTCAGGGGCATCATTCCAAGCCTGACCCAAGGTGTGGGCAAGGGGAGGGGGAGGCTAACTCTATGTGGACCCAATGGAGGAATGTGGACCCAAGTGGGAGAAATGATGAATGGGGTTATAATTAGTGGAAAGGGGGGCAATATATGTGGATGAGGGAGCTAGACCAAGCAATCAAAGTCAGGGTTTCCCATGAAGTACCATCCCCAAAGCCAAATGGTCAGTAAATGAGATCCCACGGGATTAGAATCCAAGGTTAACATCCAAAAGGGGTCTAGGGGACAAGAGCATAGACCTAGCCCATTCTTTCCGCTGAATCCCCCCATTAATCCATGCCCAGAAGTATCCATGATAAGCAAACTATAATACTCAATTATCAAATGACAAGGCATATCGTTAGGTTCGGGAGGCCCACCTTCAAACATGTGATCATGGTAGATGGGTGAGGGAAAACATGATTGGCTCAGGTGGCAGAGAAATGGCACAATGAGCTAGTTGGCGGTTGCAAGGGGTTGTTGGCTACCAACTGAGGACCATCTTGGAGAAAACAAAATCTCCTAGGGAAATCACCCACAAAATGGTGGGTAACAACTCCCAGAGTTGCAGAATTTGTGCAGGGTCCATTGAGGTGTCCTCCTCATGGATCATTACCTTGCTACGGGGGCCCACATTATTCAACAGAAGGATGGATCAGTGACAGTGATGCAGTTAGATTCCCGAGTGACAGTTGTAGCCTAGTAGCAGTCAGATGCTGAGGAGCGCAGTGCAATGTTGGCAGCAGTGCAGAGTGGCATAGTGCAGAGACAGTGTGAAAATTTCTAACTTGAAATTCTACTGCAGCAACTGATTTATTTCTCCTACTTATTTTCCACAATAAGTTATTTACAAAACCCTTCAATAAACATCAAAGTAAATTCTACTGCAGCTGTCACATAATACTGTAGAGAAAAGAACAGTGAAATACAAGCACAAGAATCAATCACATCAACGCAATTGTTTTTCGACAATAGTCCTCTGAAAAACCCAGTGCAGGAAAACCGGTGGAACAGATGAGGGTTTATTTATTATTCTTCAGCAACAATCTCTTTATAAGGAATGATTTGCAGAACATATAGAAACCTTTGTGAAAACACCTGAGATAATTTTCCTCCAATCACTGGAAAAATTTTGACACTCAAGAGACCCTCCAGCCTCCATTGCATCATCTTTTGCATGAGGAATGTGTCCTTTGTTGCGCTGCCTCTTTGAGTTGTCCCTCTGATGCACTACGTCCCCTCCTCCTCAGTCTTTGACTGATGCTGATACCCTCCTCTTCTTTCACCCTTCAAGTCTCCCTCTGAAATCGAACTCTTACTTATGGAGAATCGACTTCCCTCGGGTTTCTGAGTATTTGCCCGATGTATCCCCAAATGACTCTCAAGTCTTCATTTATACTTTTCCTGTTGAGATATCAACGGTCGTGATCTAATCTCTAATCAACAGCTAAGATTAAATTAGACTTTATCCTCGTCTCTTAGAAGCTTCTCACCCATATTTACATTAATTCACTTTAATTATTTTAATTTCCTAAGTTTTAACTTAGGCACCATTAAAAGTAATTAATTATTTGAATAACATGCACTTTAGGTGGAATTTCTCCAAACGATTTTTGGGTCTTGGAGATCTCATGTGTTCTAGCCCTTCCACAAAATTTCAGAGCTAGAGCACATCCGATGCTACCCAAAAATCAACACTCCCTCTTAGCGAGGAATGTGCTCTAGCAATACTTCCCAGTAGAAATATCACACTGATCCACGACATCAGTCCTCTGCATTGTTGATGCTTGGCCTACTGCCCTTCATCCACTTCACTGTTGCAATCTGTACTGCTGCCCATGACACTGCCACTTTCACTGTTGCATTTGTACTGCAACTCCCTCTTAAGTACTGCACTATCTGTTTCTGCTACTGAAACAGATTCTCAATCATCCCCATCTTCTCCTTGAAATAAACGAACTTTGTGCTTCCTAGAGCCTTGGTGAGAATGTCTGCCACCTGTTCTCCTGTCAGAGTGTACTGTAATTGTACTGAACCCCGCTGGACAGTCTTTGACAAAGTGACACCTGATGTCAATGTGCTTCGACCGATCATGAAAAACTGGATTCTTGGAGAGCTTGATGCAACTCTGATTATCACACAAAATATTGATCGCTTCCATCCTTCTCCTGAATAGATTCACAAGCAATTTTCTAAGCCATATGGCTTCACACGATGTTGTGCTAGCTGCCATATATTCAGCTTCAGCTGAGCTCAGAGCTACTGACTTCTGTTTCCTACTACACTAGGAGGTCATTCCTGATCCAATGTTGAAATAGTACCCAGTGGTACTTTTTTGATCTACTGAACTTCCATCCCAATCTGCATCAATGAACCCACTCATTTTGATATCATTGCCTCCGATGTACATTAATCCATGCTCGATTGTTCCTTGTATATATCTGAGAACATCCTTGGCTAGTGACCAGTGTGCCCTCTTTGGTTCCACCATGAACTGACTGAGGGTGTTGACAGCGTAACAAATGTCTGGCCTGGTGTTGACCAAATACATCAAGGACCCTATGAGCTACCCGTACAAGCTGGGATCTACTTCTTTATCTTCAGACACATCAATCTTCTTCCAGTTGGTAATCATTGGAGTAGCCATGGGTCTACAATCCTGCATTCTGAACCTCTTTAAAAAAATTGTAGTGTATCTCCCTTATCCAAGGAAAATTTCACCCTTCTACTGCCAAACTTCCAACCCCAAAAAATAATGCATCCGTCCCAAATCCTTCATGTCAAATTCTGTAGCTAGGTTTTCCTTGCAATCTTTGATGAGCCTAGATGAACCTATCAAAAAAATATTATCCACATATAACACCAGAATTGGAGGCTCATTCTCTACAGTCAGATAGTAGAGGTTGGGATCTGCATCGCTCTTGACGAATTCCATCTTCTGCAAGTAACCATCAATTCAACCGTACCATGCTCTAGGCGTTTGTTTAATCCCATACAAGGCCTTTTTCAGCCTACATACATGAGTTTTCCTCTCATGTGTCTCAAAGCCCTCTGGTTGTTCAATGTATACTTCTTCTATCACCGCATTCAAGAACGCAGTCTTGACGTCCATCTGGTGAATCTCCCACCCCATCTGTTCTACAAGGGATACCACTGATCTAATAGAAGTATACCTGGCTACCAGGCAAAGGTTTCTTCGTAGTATATCCCTTCCTTCTGAGCATACCCCTTAGCCACGAACTTGGCTTTGTATTTTTCCACGCTGCCATCTGCAACATACTTGACCTTGTAGATCCATCTCGAACCTACAATTGATCTGTCCTGAGGTCTAGGTACCACTTCCCAGACATCATTGGTCATTACGGAACTGTATTCCTCCACCATAGCATCTACCCATACTTGATGTTGAACGGCCTCCTGAAAACTAGAGGGTTCTCCAACCTGAGCCACCAAAGCTTGGTATCTATCTGGTTGTCTATGCTCCCTTTTCTCATTCCTAGGAGCTCCAATGAAATCCTCAGCGTCCTGCAGTATCTGTAGAAGTTCCTGGCTCGTTCTTCCTGTTATGAAACCAACTCAAGAAAAAGATAGATCAACGCCTTAGAATTCAGCCTCTTCGAGGGGGCAATCTCCTTTACATTACATAAATGAACAATTATTGGATGATTCAAATGACAAAACCTCCTTTCTATATATAGGAGTCTAAGCAGTCACAATATAACCCAGCCGACCTAACAATAATAATATAAAGCCATAAAAATAACAATAGAGGGATTGTATGGGGCACAATAATAACAATATGAGGGCAATAGGGGCACAACAATATAAACAAGGGGTACAACTACCATAGTAATGAGGTAATCACTATTATTATAGGGACCCAACATGCCCCTCTCCTTCAAAAAAAGTGTTGTCCTCAACGCTTGAGTAGTTCTGGATACTTCTGTATAAAATTCTCATCCTCCCATGTGGAATCTTC
>APFE031292215.1:0-11645 GCA_000404065.3 Pinus taeda
CCCTTAAGGGTCCCCCTTCATTAGGCATCTAAGTGATTTTTTTTCTTCTATGAGGAGTACAAGTTTTTAGTAAAATATCCTTGAGTTATTTTCCGCAAACTTAATATCTTTCAGAAATTTGTAGATTGTCACACCTTTTTTTTTTAACCTTCAAACCTGGTATTTGAAATGAAGTTTATTTGCAGTTCTAGGGATAGAGAAGTAGAATGTGTCTCTTACTTTTCTGAATTTCTTTATTGCGACTACTGTTTGACTATATGATACCATTTTTTAATTTTTAGGTTAGGTTTGTTTTGCATCATTAGTTGCCAAGGACTATATATTTGTGAAGACATTTTCTAGAAAGAGTTAAGGAATTAATTCACTTGAAATACCATAACTCTAAATGTAGAGAGTTATAACATTATTGATGATGTGAGAGTCAAGATTCAACAAGAAAATTTGTTAGAAATAAATTGGAGGATGGATGGGCCTTAATTGATCAAATATACAAAATCATTTTATGCCTTATTTTCTACCTCATCTTTGAAGTGGGATACAAATATTTATTGATATTTGGAGTAGCAAAACCATTATTTTGAGTTGGAGAGCTCACACACCATTGATAATGTCAGGGAAAATATTTGACAGGAGGGCATACATCTTTCATAGTGATGTTTAATATTTTGGGCAAGAAAGTAGAGGATGGTTGTTGCTTAGGTTATTATAACATCTAAAATGTATCAACTCTTCACTTGGTTTTGTGCATGAGATATAAAACCCATATCATGGTCAAAACTATATGTAGGGAGAGAATTACTCTTGAGGTTCAGAGGTTAGATACCATTAACAAGGTTGACTGCTTGTCTTGGTTCTTATATTGTTATGTTGGCAGCAATTTAATTTTAGTCCGTCGGTTGAGCAGGCCAGTCAGTGTGGCCAACTTGGGTTCAATCCCGATAGGCCCCGTTATTTATATAGAGCCTATTGTTAGTTATGACATGTGACAAGAACCGTAAAATATTAGAACCTTCCACTGCATGGTTATGAAATCATTCCCCTTTGTTTTACATTCCCACATTAACAATTGAAAACGTCAAATCACTGTCAATTTAACCTCGATCGGGTAGTTTTTTTACTGTCATTTTAGGGATATCGGTGACAGGTGGGCCAATGGTTGGTGCAGGTTTGGTTCCCGCCAACCAAACAATTACTGCACTTATCTGTGACTTATCTGTTGTCACATGAATATGGCTACCGATTGTTGTATAACACGTGTGTCATTAACGATTTTTAGTTTTTGGTGTATTTTGGGGCTGTTGTTGGTGTGTTGGATGGTGATCAAACTGTACGGATTCCACTCCCCCCAGCCTCATGTGATGATACATTTTGCGGTCAACTGAAACAATGGCTATAATCACTGGGTAGGTCCCCTGTTGGTGGTACGCCAAAAAAAATTGGACTGCTCAATCACAGCCTAATTTGTCATTTCATGGGTGCCACGTGACATAGCTTAATTATGTAACATCACCCCCTGGCATAGGTTCACAAAGCATTGTCACCTCCACACGTCATTACCTGCGTGTTATAGATTTTAACCCCGTATAGAAATTACATGCATACGAATTATGAAACACAAAACTGGGACTACCAGCTTGATTTCTCATTATGTTCCTTTCAATATTACAATACATATTTATACATGCAAAACCATCCAACACCATAGACAGAAAACCATCGCATCCAAAACCATGTGCGAAAATCCTGCACAAAACCATAGGTAGGTCCACCCAACCTAACATAGGGTCCAAAACCAAAATTTTCCAGACCCCATAGAGTGGGGTTACCTGCACCCTCAAACCCACAGCGACTCCCCTCGCTACACAATCGACGCAACAAAGGGTGGACTCTGCCCCCCGTCTAAACCTCTAGTTCACTATGTGGGCTAGCCATGGAAAGAATATAACACAACCCAACATTCTCCCACTTGTTGTTTTCTTTCCATAGGGGGTCACAAGACAGCTTAGTCAATTATCTAGCGCTGCAATGCCCATTGTTTCTCTACACCAAGACAAATTCTCAGAGCTCACAAATTTTGTCAATGCATCTGCAATATTCTTCAAAGTGTCCACCTTTACCAGCAACGCCTTTTTGTCTTCTATCATATCCCTCACAAACTGATACGGAACATCAATGTGCTTTGTCTTTGAATGATATGCAGGGTTATTTGACAAGAAAATTGCACTTTGGTTGTCACAGTCTATCCTTATAGCTCCCTGTACTAACCCCATATTTGAACACAATCTTTGTAGCCAAACTGCTTCCTTGCTTACATGAGTAGCTACCATGTATTCTGCCTCTGTAGTTGATAATGCCACTATAGGTTGTTTTTTACTCATCCCACTGACTGCACCTCTAAATAGGTTAAACACATACCCACTTGTAGATCTTCTCCGATCCAGATCTCCAACCCAGTCTACATCAACAAAGCCATGAATATCCAACACTATGTCCAATCCTAGTGTTCCTTGGTAGCACAAACCGTAATCACTAGTGCCATACAAATACTTGAAAACTCGCTTCCTTGTTGTCTAGTGGTCCTTCCCTGGTTTTGACATAAACATTCTCAATACTGGCACTACATGTGCAATGTCTTGTCTAGTAAAGACCATTGCATACATCAAGCTATCGATTGCTCTTGCATATGGGAAACGAGAGATGTCCTCTTCCTCTTCTTGTGTCTTGGGACACTGTTCAACATATAACTTTACTCTTACATGAATAGGAACCTTCACTGGTTTACTATCCTGCATATTAAACCTACAATATTGTCTCGACATACCTCATATGGTTTAACCAGAGCTTCCTCTTTATCCGATCTCTTTTAATTTCCATGCCCAAAATATAATTTGCAGCACCAAGATCTTTCATATCGAATTTGGAGGAAAAATGGGTCTTCAAATCCTGGATAATTTCCTTGTCATTTCCAACCAGCAACATATCATCCACATACAAAACTAGATAAATAACATGGTCAACAATTAATTTAAAATACACACAATGATCTGCTTTGCTTCTGGTATAGCCAAGTCCCTGTATAAATGTATCAAATTTCTGATACCACATCCTTGGTGACTGTTTTAACCCATACAAAGACTTCTTTAACTTCCATACCAGTTCTTTCTTACCCTTCACCACAAAGCCTCATGTTGCTTCATTGTAGATCTTCCTCTTTCCCAAATCCCTGTGAAGAAAATGTTGTCTTCAACACATACTGTTCTACCTAAAAATCAAAAAAACCAACAACAGATAAAAGTAATCTTAATAAAAGTTCCCTAGCAAAAGAGAAAAAGTATTCACCAAAATTCAATTCCTGCACCTAGGAATAAACCTTTCTTACCAACCGAGCTTCATATTTTTCCACCTTTCCTTCGCATTTGTCTTCTTCTTGAACACCCATTGTTTGCCAATGGGTTTCCTTCCAACCAGCAACTCCACCAGATCCCAAGCCTCATTTTTGTGCAAAGATGCCATTTCATCAACGATGGCCTCTTTCCAGAGTTTTCCATCCTCTGAATCTACTACTTCCACATTTATGGGATCATCATCACTAATAGATAAAGCAAAATTGTAACAGAAAACAGATGGACTATACCTCTCTAGCTTCCTTCTTTCTCGAATTGATCTTCTCACACCTGGAGTATGTGGCTCTTCATCTTCTGATTCCTCCTCCGTTGTAGAGTCTGATTCTTCCTCCTTTAGCTCAAACACTGAGTCTCCATCTTACATCCTCAGGTTATACAACGTTTTTCGCAGGAACAGTTTAGGTGTTTATTAAAGGAATTTACTAAAGTGTTATAAACCCTAAAACCTCATCCCTAATCACTAAACCCTAAGAATCTTTTAACATTTTAAACCTGAAACCGTAAAACTTAAGCATTTTATAACATTTTAAACCCTAAAACCTAAACACCAAGAATTATATAATATTATAATATAAAACCCTTCAGGAGAAATAAAATTACCTTGCAAATTCCCCTAGTCGCCACATAAATGAGGAACACACTCCAACAAAAACTACTCCTTCTCTGTATCCAATGACAAGGTTTAACGTAGAGTGAGACCAATAATTTTTTTTTACTGAATACAAGAAATTTTAGCATAATGAGTGAGTTACGTTAGACTAACAACTCTAGTATCAAAACATGGAATTGAAGTTGAAATAGAGCACATAGAAGAACGCTTACAAGGAATTACAGCGAGTAGCTGAGAAAAAGGATGGATAAATGAGTAAGAAGCATTATAAATTGTTTCAAAGGGGTAACAAAATATATGAAACTATATTCATACAAGAATATTAGCGAAATTCAAATGAAATACCTCTTCTCTAAGAGAGAAGGATGAACATTACTATTTATAACAAAGTTTTCCACCAAAATATTGAGTTGTGAGGAAAACAACATGGCTACGAAAAGCCAACCCAAGTTACAGAGTTGCAGAGTGGTGCCATGGCTATGTGAACCATGCGAAAGGAGGGCAGCGAGGATGTAAATTGAGGGTAGGTGTTTTGAATAACCTTACAAAACCCACAATTAGATCCAAACTTTCACTCTAGGTTAAGGGAATTATGATTTTCCTAAAATCATGTGAATATGATGTGGAGTGGGTATCATGGTATTAAACAATAGCACCAAATCTAACCTATGTCCAACCCACTAATATGAAAGGATGAAATTTTAAAACTAGAATGAAGATTTAATTTGGTATATGGCAAGCATGGTAAGGTTTGAAATGAATTAGAGGGAACAAAAATATAAATTAAGTTGTGTTATACAAGGAAATCTTGTAGCTAAATTAAAATCAACAATGCTAATGGATACTAATGTGATACATTCAAAAAATAACCATACATAGAAAAAAAATGGATTCATCAGTTGTCAATCTTAATAATTCAAAAAATATTCCTTGAAACGTAATGAAAATTAATAGCATATACTAGTAGTATACAACATGGAAAAGGGGTAGAGAAAGAAATATACAATACTAGTATTTTAGATTCATGCTCAATTTGGTAATTTTAAAAAAACATGATTTCTTTTAGTATGAGATGGACCTACGTTACACTTATCTTACCCTAGCCTAGCCTATCCTAGTCTACTTTCGCTTAACTAAAACTATTCTAGTGTAGCCTAGCCAAGTCTAGCCTACACTATCCTATCTTAGTTTACTTTAGCCTAGCCTATTCAACCATAGCCTAACATAATCTAGCATAAT
The DNA here is from genome assembly GCA_000404065.3 of Pinus taeda. Taxonomy (NCBI): domain Eukaryota; kingdom Viridiplantae; phylum Streptophyta; class Pinopsida; order Pinales; family Pinaceae; genus Pinus; species Pinus taeda. The sequence continues at coordinate 5,254 of APFE031292215.1, forward strand.
TGGCCATAGCCTACACTCACCTGGGTTATTTATATACAAATAAAAATTATAAGAGTTAAAAAACATGGATTAAACTAGCACATAACACAAAATATATCTGGCTTTAACTATCTCCCTAAAAATTAGCACTAATGGTAGAGGTCCATTTCAAATATACCAGGACTAGACTAGCTAAGCTAGATGAGTACTAATGGTAAAGGGGCTAGCTAATACGATAGGTAGATAAATGAGTAGGAATGGTAGTTAATACCGGAGGGAGATAAATCAACGGGAATGGTAGATAATACTGGATCAGATCGGACTTGATGGGGCATTGAATGCGAAAAGAAGTCGAAGGCTGTAAGTGATTCTGGAGGATTGAAGCTAAAGAGTAACAGAGAATTTCCAATTGAGTCGAAAGAGCTGAGTTGGATTATTATATATTTAAAAGTTGAATAAACCAAAAGAGAAACTCACAAAGAGCTGTATGTATTATTAATTTGAAATTGTATTTATTATGAAAATTTAATAAACAGGGTAATTGTAAGGGTTTCAAACGACGAAGTTGAAGCTGGTTCCATTAATGTAAATAATATGAAACAATATGGAAGTAAATAAAAAAAACTCAATGTTAAAATCAATAGGTTAACTATATAAAATCTTTAAAAGATAAAATAAAATAAAGACAATTTACATAGACACAAATTCAAGAATGCCCAATATGACTAACATACAAACACAAAACACAACTTAATTTTCGAAAACCTCCACTCGTCATTACGACGGAAGCTAATTAAACTACCACTAGTTGAAATCCTTTTCGCTAAAATATGTGAAAACTTCATAAAAGGAGTGGATAATAGTCACACAAGTGATTTTTGTTGCAACCAACAGAAAATTGAAACGCTACACAGAAATGAAATCTAAATCAAAATATCATAAAATAATTATCAAAATCAAGAAGGACAAGAGCCTGGTTTGAAGCGATTAAAATAATTAAGGAAAACGAGATAGAAAGAACAAAATTACATTAACAATAAATTATCTAAAATTTAAATAAACAAAGGAAATAAATAGAGTACCTGAAACGAATTTGGAGCAGCGGAAGAGAATAGCCCAACAAGGGTTTGCGTAACAGCAGCAACAAGAGCGCATTGGAAGATAACAATTCTCCCCTTGGCAATTCCTGTGCATGAAATCATAAGAAAGGATGAAATCATAAGAAAGGACAAACACAAGGCTGAAATGAATGAATTTACTTCGAGATATACAAAGAATAACATAATCAAGAAATAGCATTGATCTCAATCATTTGGATACAGGAGAGGATCTTCTGGAATAGTTAGATTTACAAAGAGATAGATGGTATATCGAAATGAATAACAAAATCAAGATATAGCTTGATCTGGATGTAGCGGGGATATTCTGGAAGGGTCCAAATCCATTGTGATCATCAATAAAAAGATAACTCAACAATTGCAACCAATAGAGAATCCCCTGGAACGAATGAGAGATCCAGCTCCATTGTTGTTCTCTTCGGTCAACCTACAAATTTTGGCCATTAAATTTTACGCACAGAGTATTTGATTTGGGACAAAGACACAGAGCGTTTGATTGAGAACCAAGACACAAAAACCAGACACCAAAATCATACACCAAAATGGCACTTCCCAGAAACGAACATTCAAGAGAGCATGAGGACACCAAAATCCTAAGCTCTTCTTCTCTGCAAGTAACAACGGCCACATAAACATTTGAGCACAGTGACATATACAAAAAAAGTGATGCAAACACATAAAAGATTTGCTGCAAATACAGATGATAGATAGAACTTCGAACTATTCGCTGCAAGTAGCCATATATTTATGCACCGCACAACAACCTCATCTACTAAACCGACATAAAAATTCCATCCCTCGTCTATCTCAAAAACGCTGTGATCCGTTAAAGAAGTGGACCACAAAAAAGCCTCAGATGCTTTTCTTCAAATTCAATTCTAGTGCAAAGTAGTTGGGTTTTCTTCAAATTCAATTCTAGTGAAAACGATTGAGATGTTTTTTCGAAGAATTCTCTTCACATCCACATCTATCGAGGTCGGTGCAAATTTGGAAGGTTCACGATTGAATTTGAATTTAAATGGAATCTTTAATACTCGGTAAATAGTATTTTATGTAATCTTGGCGTTGTCTTTTTCTGCTCCTCTTGTTTTGACTATTAGCAGTTCAAATAATATTACAAGGTTAAGTGGAGAAATGCAATGATCGTAGATAGCATCTTATATTTCTCTATTTTTGTCTTAAAGCATTCATTCAATATAATTTACCATCTTCATTTAGCTTCACTAATTTTTTATTTAATTGAAAATCACAAGTTTGTCATTTGCATTTATATTTTATTTTTTTGTTCCGTAATTTTATATAATCTAGTTTAGGGTAAGTTCTTTCTGGTGAAGTGTTTTCTATTATTAACAATTAATGTGTTAAAGTTATTACAAGTGATCCAAGAGAGCTAGTTACATTTCTCTATTTCTTCCATTTTTATGTATTCAATAATATATATAGCATGTTTTATTTAGGTTTCAATATTCAATAATATATATATCATGTCTTTATTTAGGTTTCAATATTCAATAATATATGTAGCATGTGTTCGTTTAGGTTTCACTAGTAACAAATTTACTCTTAAGTTTGATATGCATTTTTTAATTTGAAAATCCCAAGTTTTTAATATCAAATTATATGTTTAGTCATTTTCAAATGTGATTGGTAACTCAAAATTAAGATGAAGTCAAACTTAATTATATCACCATGTTTCTTTTAAAATAGAATAGAGATTCCAAAATTTTAATCTAATTATTAATTATTATTAGATTTATGGTAGGACCATTGAAGATTCTATAATTTTTTTTAGTAGTATACACAAATCAAAGACTCAGATTTATGTGGAAGCTGGTTGTATTTTTTTTAATTGATTCAGTGAAATTGATTAATTAACAAAATATCTTATGAGCAAGTTTCATATGAAATGAGTTATGTTTTTTTGGGCCTCAAATACAGGAGCCATGGGTCTTCCCATGGTATTATAACAATACCCATTTATAGACTAAGAAACTCAGTAATAAAATGGAATAAAATCTCATGGATAAAAAAAATTATTACATGCTTTCTCAAAATGAATATATGTAAACTTGTAATAATAATAATGATATAGTTAATTCCATTTTTTTTTTAATTTTAGCAAAGTGAGATGTATTATGAAGCAAATGTTTTCGTGTTTGTTGTTTATTAACATTTTCTAACCATTTAATTTATATAATTGTGCTAATATGTAAATTTCTAATAAGAATCTATACTTTTAATATTGATAATTAAGATACATTTTAGATATTATAAAGCTATTTAATACTAAAGGTTTTAAAGATTTGAAAACATATTTGATAGTTAATTACTCGTATGTTTACTTCTTTTTCTAAGTCATATGGGAAGTGACATAGTTTATATTATTTCGGTTATTGGATTTGGGTGTTTAAATTTTTTTAGTATAGAGTTTTCTTCTAAAAATAACATGCACACTTTACTTTGTATTGTTTTATGTTTAGAGATAATTTTGATTGTCTTTTGCTTCTTCTTTTCCCTTGTTCCTCTTCATGGATGTTTCTCTTGACCATAATTAGATTCAAATAAAAATTAGAAGATAAATATAAATGGATTAAATTTGTCCTTAGGGTACATTCATGTATCAGAAATTGTAGTAGGGTCTTAAAATCATTAGAGCAAGCTTCTAGTGGGCCATGCGTTATGATCTTCATTACATCACATGAATTGCAGAGGCATATATGGGTGAGCTCCCCTCTCACTCTCACATACACAATAACAATCCAAAGCATCTATGATCCATCCTTATGTGTTGTTTCTACTATAATATTCATTTGAATACAAAAATGCATAATTTTGGTTCTTTCCAGGTGATTGGAAAGATTCATTATGTCATATTACACAATCATGATCCTTAATGTCACCAACTAAAACACGCGAGTGAATCTTGTAGTAATTCTCAAAATTTTCTTTCATACATTTTCAGAAACACTTTGCATGAAAATGTTTCTTTAAACACTTTTTATTCAAAGAAGAGAACATTGATGGTAGATACATTTACTCAAATGTTTGCATGGTTCAAAATATGAAACCCTTATTAAAAGTATGAACAACGATAGCTTAGCCAAGTTCTTTATTAATGTGGGGAGTAAAAATACATGGAAATCACTCCATTTGGAAATTATGTGTTTTAATAAGCTTTGCCCCTCCATAAATAAAAGTTATTGTTTCAAAAAAAATAAAAATACCTAAAATATTAGATATGATATTAAAATTGTTTTGTGTTGTTTCACAAATTTAGCATTAAAAATAAAATTTAATTCATACTACATAAATTTAATATTTTAAAATTATATTTTTTGGTTTATAATTAAATTTTAAATAAGATAAGGTTAAAAATTAACTAAATATAATTAGTAAGATAAATATATTTTTTGAAATATTAAAAAAAAATATTATTCAATTTAGAAGTAAATGCCAGTCTATATGGAGTGTATGATAAATTATTAGATTCTAGAGGAAAAACACCCACAATGAATAAGGTATAAATAAAATACCAATTTGTTTGGAGAGTATAATCAATTATTCGATTGACATGTAATCTGAATAAGTACTGTCATGGACATCTAAATGACATGGTTATAAATGTCTTGGAGAACTATGAGGACGACACTATTTTCCCGAAGAATGGACCAAGACATGGGATATGACAAATTTTTAATGCTAAATGTTGTAATATGTTAATATGTTATATGTATGATCCAATATCACTACATGGATGATGTGAATTGGAACATTTTCATGAGTTATTTATAATAACAAGAAGTGTTGCCATAAGTTAAGAACTAGGATCTTAACATTAAAAGAAAATACTAAAATTATAACTTTATTAAAAATTATATTGTTATTATTTATAGAGAAACAAAATGGCATGCATATTTCAACAACAACAAAAAATCTTAGTGGAAAATTTCAGGGTTGAAATATGTCAATATTACTATGAATGTTCCAACATATTCCATCAGGTTTAAATATATGCCATCAACTTAATAATTAAATTATAACTATGGAAGATCTATTCTTCCAATTAGCATAATTATAGGCATATCTATTTTGGAATTTGTATTCAATTTAAGTTAAAAGAAAATATTAACATTAAATTAACATTACTAGGGAAGCCATATAAATTAAAAAGGCATAGAAATTAACTAAACTATAACTTTATTACACTTTATATTGTGATTATCTATAGTAATATTTTTTTGCATGTATATTTCAACAAAAAATAATCTTAGTGGAATATTTTAGTAGTGAGATTTAACCCTTGGAAAAAATTTAAGGGTTTCAAATTTTGAATGGAAATGTTATTTGTATTATAGTGCATTATTAATAGTAGCCCCAAAATTATTTTATAAAAAAAATTGGCATAGAGGTTAGCATAGCCTTATTTCAAGGGAGATCTTAAAAATTAGAAGATACTAATTTCCATTTACCCTAATTTTCAAGGACAATGATTTATGGTAGCCATTTCTCCCTTCTAATTTGGTTTAAAATGAGATATTTATTTGACCGGCCCTTATATCATGGTATTGAGATTAATTTGCAGAGAACAATCCACATTTAAGTATTCAATTGTCTCCTTTCCGTTTTCTATGTTTTCATATGATTAATGATTGTCAAATGTAATAGAAGAGGCTTGTGTATTTTCTTTACATTTCAATACCTCCAGCATGTTCTCCTTTCCCTGAATTTTTTTGTTTAATTTTTGGGAACTGTAATATTTTTTTTGGAAAATGCTGAAAATTTCGTCTTATGAATTAAAAATTACAATTCTGTTATTACAATTTTTGTATCTAATGCTTGTAGAGAAATACACTTTAATTAAAAATACAGTTTAATTTTCAATTAGACTTTATTTTTAGAGTTTGTAATTTTTATAAGTGAACTTCCTTAATTTATCAAAAAACAATTGTTATTTAAATTGATTTCCTTAGACATCATAAAATTAGGTTTTATGGCAATGGTTTCACACATGTGTTTTGATCATGGAACTATTTTCAATCTCCCATAGAATTTGAATTTTTCCAATGTATTTCCTTCTTGTTTTGTACAAAAAATTCACCCACGACATCCTCCATAGGAATTCATGGTTTTACGGTTATTTATGTACAAAAGGTAACTTCAATAAAATTTATAAACATACCTCTTTCATTAATTACATTATTTCTAAAGTATTATACCATTGATGAATCAATTTTCATTCTCGTGCACCCAATTGAAGAGGAGAAGAGTAGATTTCTTTCTTATATATATATATAT
>APFE031292222.1:6654-40991 GCA_000404065.3 Pinus taeda
CATTTGAAAAAAATTATTCACACTTAATTCATTAGAAAATTTAAAGTGTAAAAAGTAAGCCCTTTAAAAAAAAGGGTTGATGCTCATCAACGCTTTTCAAAATCAAGATGAAAATCACTAACAAAAAACTATGTTCACACTTGATACATAAAAAAAAATGAATCGTCAAAAATAAGTCTTCTAAAAAAATGTGTTGATGTTGCATCAACACTTTTCAAAATCAACATGAAAATCACTAACATTTAAAAAAATTGTTCATATTTGATACATAAAAAAAATTAAAGTGGCAATAATATGCTAAAAAAAAGTGTATTCTGAATCATCATTTTTCAAAATCAAACGATTTTTTGCTACCTCAAAAAAAATGGTACTAGGTCATTTTCTCGTTTGATCAGTAACTATATTTAAAGAATTGCTCTAAAACTATACCAGCCAGATATCAAGAATTGGGGTCTTCCCATTATATACTATTATACTCTGTTTTATTTCAAGTGGAAGGATCAATCTTATTCCTGTTAAGTAAAGTAAAGATGTAAATGGCAAAGGAGAAAATAAGCAACATGGGCACCACTATAAAGGAAGGGATGGATAAAGGTAAGGCTTTTGCCAAGGAGAAGGTATGCTCAAACTGTTCTTATTTTCATTCATTTAAGCTGGTCCTTCCGGAAATGTTGATACCTACGCATTGCTAATCAGTTTTAATATTAACATGGATATATTGCGTGTGTTGTATGTGTGTTAGTAGATAAATAGAGGATTGAGTGCACAGAGCTGAAAATGAAGTGACCACCCAAACTGGCAACACTCGTACAAGCCACCATGGTGCAGGCAATATTGTTGGTGGTATTTTTTATACGGGCGCTGGTACTCCTTACAATTTTGCCCCAACTTTTTGCACTAGTAGAGATTATTTGTAACAATATAAAAAGCAACAGAGAATTGGATTGAATGGATAGAGCATGACGCATGAAGCCCAACTTATCTGTTAATGGTAGATTGCTAAAGGCTGTGGAGGTAGTGTGCTAAACACACGTCTCAACAATGTTCGATGGCAGTTAGACGACAAGATTCACAGTGATGTTAGTAAAGTCAATCTACATGTGTCGAGTGTTTGATGGAAGTTAGATCGTAAGATCTAGGCTACTATCTGATTCCTCTCCCCGCCGATTTTCCTTGGCCATCTCCATCGTAGATAGATGTTAAGAAGAAAGTATATTCTTTAGAAATAAATCATGGCCATTGCTTCAAAAAGTCAGCAAACCTCCTTCCATCTAAAGTTCATATATATACGCCTATCAACGAATTAATAAGCACATAAAAACTTAATACTTACAATATAACACATTTTTTAACCATAGATATCCATCCCACTGTACCATGAATATTATTACCTTGTAAATAGGTTTTGTTACAATAGCATGGGCCAATATAGCATGGCTTATGAATATCACATGCGGAAAAACCATAACTCATTTCACAATTTAAAAAGATGTAAAATGTGTTAGACATTACATATAGCATTGATTACATAGGGTGACAATTCTCCATCACATGGAGAGAGAGAGAGAGAGAGAGAGAGAGAGAGAGAGATGGAATTAGAGAGGGAGAGAGAGGGAGAGAAGAACAAAGACATAGAGAAATAGTGGTAGAAAGAGAGGGAGTAGAGAGGAGAGGATGGAAGACATAGAGAAGAAGAGTAGAGAGAGAAAGGGAGAGAGAGGGAGAAATAGACGGAGGGGGGAAAGAGAAGGAGAGAGGGAGGGAGAGAGTAGAGCAGGAGGGAAGAGAAAGAGAGAGAGGAGAGAGAGAAGGAGAGATGGATCCAACCTAGATATGATATTTGGTATATAAAAGCCAACCTAGATCCATTTTAACCTCGAATGTATCAAACGCCAAGAGGGATCAAAATTCTTTTCACTTAAAAAGAGATTTGTATCTCAAGGGATTTGATAGATTTAGGGTTAAGATTGATATAGATTGGTTTTTATGTAATTTGACCGAGTCAAAATGTCAAACAAGACGAGACAAGACATCACAAAATTTCTACAATACTGGACAAGAGAGTGCCTCTCAATGCAATTAATACTGAATATATTTTATTGGGTTTATTCAAGATGCTTGGGACTCGGGAGGAAAGACTGTTATCCTCCCTACCCTAACATATTTCCCCCAAGTAACATCATGAACTTTGTTATAATGACTCCAAGCATTGTTTTGAATTTATTTATTAGTTGATACTACATTAAAATTATTCAATAAAATCATATTATTAAAAAAAGAAATACTATAATTTATAAGGAAATAAATTTTGGAAGCTCAATTCCAAAATAGACATGTCTAGCAACATAAATATAATATATATTTAGAATATTATAACCAATGTAAATCCATCTTAACTCCGGATCTACCAAGTGTCGAGAGAGATCACTCTTTTGGAGTGAAAAGAGATTTGATCCCTCTTGAGGCTTCATAGATCTGGAGTTAAGATGGATCTAGGCTAGTATTATATAAATTTCACATCTCTCGATTAAAAGTATTATCATTTTTCATTTTTTTATAAGTTTGGGAGTAGTGAGGCTACATCATGGTCATGTCCAAGAATAACATCCAAATAGGGTGAGGAATTAAACCAGTCACTTAACATCTAGGAGTGTCTTAACAGTGTACCTGATCACCATCTATCCAAGACCTCACAAACTTTTCATTTTTCATTTTATTAAAACCTGATTTAATTTCTGTGGAATATCCTCATAATATTTTTTGTAGTGCGGAGGGTAGAGAGTTTAGGTATACCTCAAAAGTATAATATTTCCCTCTCCGAACTTGGTAGATCTGAAGTTAAGATGAATCTAGGATAATACTATATAAATTTCACATCTCTCTATATAAAAGCATTCTCATTTTTCATTTTATTAAAACCTTGATTTAATATTTATGGAATATCCTCAAATATTTTTAGTAGCACTGAGGGTAGAGAGTTTAGACATATCTCGAAAGTATAACCTTTTTCCTTTTAGATTTAATTAAAAAGAGTTACAAAATTAAATTAAAATGAAATATTTTGATTGTGAAATGAGTTTTGGGCATGTGGTATTGATAAGTCATGGTATTGTAACAAAGCCTATGTATATGTTAATGATATCCATGATAAAGTGGGGATGAATATTCATGGTTAAGAATCTTGTTATATTGTAAGTTTGAGTATTGAGTTTTTATGTGCTTATTAATTAACTTTAAATATGGCCACAAAATCATGCAATTGACCATTATTAATTTAGCATTTACTAATCCAACTTATAATGTTTAACTTTGAAAAATAAATCTTTATTTTTCAATATCATTAAAAAACTAATTTTCAAACATTTGATTAGACTTAAGAGTCTTATTATAGCCTTTGCGTAGTATAATGTCATGTGCATATTTGCACCACATATTTGATGCCATAATTTATAGATATGGTTCCAATATTCATGCATGACCTTTAGATATTTGTGTAATGATTTTTTAATCAAAAAATAGAATTGTTGAAAATAGCTTATATTCACACATATAATATATTTACCATCAATTACTTCCCACCATAATTTAAGGAAGGCTTTAAAAAAATGGATAGAAATAACATGTAAATCTTACTAAATTCAACAACATAATATATAGTAAAATTGTAATTTTTTATTGTTTAAGATGCACTTTTGAATGTATAAATAGATTCAACACCCTAAAAAACCCCAAGGCCTTTTCAAATTAAACAAACTTAAACTTACAATTTTTAAAAGTCTCCACTCGGTTTTGAACAAAATTATTAACCAAGGGAAAAAGTATTTGGAAAATATGTCATTTCATTTATTAGCTAGACTACCACTAGAAAAATAATATTTTAAAATAACCTTGAGGTTAGCTTAGTTGATCGAGTCCCCATTGTCAAAGCACCTTTTCTATTGAGAGGTCATGGGATCAATTATCTCCACACTCTTGCGGTCAAGCTATGTGGTCGTGAGAAATAGATTTATTTGGTTAAATTATTTCCCCATTGTCAAAGCACCTTTGCTACTGAGAAGTCATATGATCAATTATCTCCACACTCTTGGGGTAAAGCACCTCCTTTGCTACTGAGAAGTCATATGATCAATTATCTCCTCACTCTTGGGGTAAAGCACCTTTTCTATTAAGAAGTCATATGATCAATTATCTATGTCGTTGTGAGAAATAGATTTACTTGGTTAAATTATTTCCCCATTATCAAAACACTTTTGCTATTGAAAAGTCATATGATCAATTATCTTCACTCTTGAAGTCAAGCTATATTGTTGTGAAAAATAAATTTACTTAATTAAATTATTTTATTAATATAATAATTACTAATCTCTAAAAACCCTGAACCATGAAAAAAATTATTATTTTAAAATCTTTTAAAATATTAAATCAATGCAAATCGAAACAATTCAAACATATAATCCCTCCTAACAAAAATAATAATAAACTATATCAAAATTCACCAATCATGATGGTTACGGAAAAGGAAAAAGAGCAGCGCATTTTGAATGCCTTTTTTTAACGCTAATTATGGGCACAAATATACAAAGACATTGAATATTAAAATGATTCTCCCATTATTACAAGACTACTTGTTCCTTATTATTAAAGGGTCTTTTAAATAATTATATGATTTCAATAAATGATGAACCAATTCAAACACATAATCCCTCCTAACAAAAATAATAATAAACTATATCAAAATTCATCCAATCATGATGGTTACGGGAAAAAAATGAGCAGCGCATTTTGAATGCCTTTCCTTTACGCTAATTATTTAATGCACAAACATACAAAGATATTGAATGTTAAAATGATTCTTCTATTATTACAAGACTACTTGTGCCTTATTAAAGGGTTTTTTAAATAGTTATATGATTTTCTAATCATGATTTATGATCAATATGATATACCGAGTTATTTTTAACGTGATTTAAAAAAAAAAAAAAAAATGGTGAGTTTTTTCCGTTTAATATTTTAATAAATTTCGCAAGAATTTATTGAAATCACAAATTTGATGGATAATGCACAATTAAAATATTTTAAAATTTTCTTGCCCCGAATCCATATATAATAAAAAAACCAATTTAAATAATACAAATCAAAATTTCACCTCAAATTTTCCTCCAACAAAAAGTCCAAAAAATTACACTAAAAACAACTCCTATAATGTAATATAAAAATTTTATTTTCCATTTATTTTTATTTTTTATTTTATTTTTATTTTTTTATTTGTTTTCTTTCATAAGAAAAAGCTACATAATTTCATATTATGATAATTCATCATGTACAACATGGAGATATTGACAATATTTCCAGCCTAAATACAAAATGGGACCATATGCATCTACAGAATTATGACCGCATTTGCTGATAGTTCTAGTATGTTGACTGATAGATAGATTAGATCCTAATACAAAGAAATAAGGAGCCAAATACATAATACCTGTGCATAGGACAGTGATTAAAAGACGGGATCATGATACATACCAAGATAGATAAGATTTCTATATACCCGACATGGAGAATGGATGAATTTGGTACTTGATGGATTCCATAGTGATGCTCAGATGCCGAACGTCGCATTGTGTCTGCAAGCCCCTCTTCCATAGCTCATCAGCCATCATATTCTGTGAATGCTTAACATGTGAAATGGAAAAAAGTGAAAACTTTCATATTGATGAAATCCTACACAACCATCCAGATAGATTATCGTTTTTTATTGACTGTTTTCCCATCACATGCTCGATGATGATTTTGGAGCCCCCGAAAATTTGAATTGGACCAGTGTTCAAAAAAGAGCAAAAGATGAGGAGACCATGTAATTCCATGGCCTCAGCTTTGTTGCTAGTCCCAGGGCCACCATTCCAGTAGATTGAATAATGTTGGTCTTTGACAATGCTGATGAAAATTCTGCATGCACATAGACCGTCTTTTGCAGCTCCATCAAAGTGAGCCTGCAAGTAAATATACTAAGGAAGGGCATCTGCATTAGATTGTACTTTCATTGGTTGGGGAATATATGGGAGGATAGAGAGATAATAAGGGTTAATTTTGTCATATGTGTGCTTGAAATCCTCTTTGTTGTTTTGAAAAATCTTTCTATTTAGCCATTTCCAAACAAACCAACACACAATAAGGGGAATGGGCCACCAAATAATTTTATGGGCTCCCCACCATTCATAAGCGTTCATAATGGATGAATGTGTTATGGCAGTAAAACCAAAGTGTGAAGCCAGCTTCTTCCAAAGTCCTGTGTGAGGGGGCAGTTAAGAAATATGTGCATATTCTCCTCTGTCTCAGATAGACATATCGAGCAGATAGTTGGGCCGTGCCAATTCCTTTTTTGTAGATTAGTCCATGTAAGGTTTTTGTTATGAAAAACAAGCCACGAGAAAAGTATAATTTTTAATGGGCATCCAGATTTCCAGAAAGTATTTGGAAATATTTTCCAGGAATAATCATGTTGTTCTTCAATTAAGGAGAGATATATATTTCTGACTATAATATTTGTCCTGCCTCTCATATCCCGCCAAACTATGTTGTCATTATCCTCTGTTCTGATTATCCCACCATTCTTCATATCCCAGATAACCTTATCCCACTGGTCAGCCAATTGATTATTGAGGCCCAGCTCAATAGCATATTTCCATCTAGGAATTGCACCCTACCATTCTTGAATGACTTGTGCCTAGAAAAATGTACCTTTTTGCTGTAGGAACAGTAGAAGTTGATGTGGGATAGGGATACCCACCTCAACACCCATGATAGAATCAAGGCCGATGAGAATATTGTTACCAGTTTGAAATTTCCAGACCAGATTCTTGAAAAAAATGTAGAACCTTTTGGAAGCTCCTCCATATTGCCAATCCATGTGATGGACCCAATGATCTATTCCTGTACCAATATGCAAAATCTCTATTCCCCAGATATTTAATCCTAATAGCATAGCTCCATAAGCTATCTCCTAGTATCGCTTTCCATAGTGATTTACATAAAAGGGCCAACCCAAAACAACGAAGATTCATAATGCCCCAACCCCCCATCTTTTTAGGGAGTGAAATGTTTGTAAATTTGGTAAGATGGGATTTTCTCTTCTCCTTACAACCCCCCCATATGAAGATTGCCATTAAACTATTTAATTTTTTAATGATGTCTGAAGGAATGAAAAAAAGGTGTGCCCAATAGACAATAATTTGTGCAAGCACTGATTGAGTGAGAATGATCCTACCAGCCAAAGATAGGCATTTGAATTCCCAACCTGATATCCTTTTGTAAAATCTATTGAGTATCCAAGACCAATCAGATATGGAGTATCCCGAAGGCTTTAAATGATAGCCCAAATATTTCATTCCCTCTTTGATTGATATTGCTTGAATCTTGAAGAGTTGAGAAATATAATCCATATCTTCCATATTGACCTCTCCATAGTGAAATGATGATTTGCCTTCATTGATACACAAACCAGTCGCCCTTTGAAAGGATTTTAAAATTTCATGCAGAAATTGCCAAGATTGTCTACAGACCATAACAAAAAGCAATAGGTCATCTACGAATAGATTATGCAAGAAGTGGTTTCCCTTGTTTATGGAAAGTGGTCGATAATTTCCCATAGAAACAACTCTTTTTAAATGTAGGCTGAGAGTATCCATTACAAGAATAAAAAGAAGGGGAGAAAGGGAGCAACCTTGTTGGAGGCCCCTGGCAGCCGTGAAAAATGTAGTGGGGATTCCATTTATGAGGATGGCGTAATTGACCTTCTCCATGCATGCCATAATCCAATTTGTGCATTGTTCATTTAGCGCAATTTTAATGAGGAGACACCTCAGATAGCTCCAGTCAAGGCAATCGTAGGCTTTTTTGAGGTCTATTTTCAGAATGGTTGCTCCAATTATTTTTATATGCATTGAATGTAAACATTCCTGTGCAATCGCCACTGCCTCCAATATATTTCTGCCATTTAGGAAACCATGCTATTCCTTAGTAAGATAATGAGAGAGAGTGCCACGGATCCTTTCTACAATAATTTTAGAGATGATTTTATAAATAGTATTGCATAGGGATATAGGTCTAAAATCTGAAAAGGAAAAAGAATCCTTTTTTTTTGGAATCAGGGCAATGTAGGTAGAGGTAATGATATGACTAATTTTACCCCCCATTCTGGATTCCTCGATCATCCCCAAAATATCATTTTTCATCATCTCAAAGAAATGGACGAAAATGTCAATAGTCCAACCATCAGGTCCTGGGCATTTATCTTTTTTAAAAGATTTCATAACAGATAGTAATTCTTCCTCCGTAACCACAGCAAATAAGCGATCATTTTGTTCTTCATCAAACATGCTTGGGAAAGGTTCAATGCCCCACAAAATATCATTTATCTCATTGTGACTGTCCTGATCTTCTGCCTTCTGAAAGAAATTAACAGCTTCTTTGGAGATCTCCTCTTGCGAGTGTAGAAACCTGCCTTCTTCATTCCTGATTTGCCATATAGAATTTGTTTCGCGTCTTTTGTTTGCAAAGCGATGGAAGAATTTTGTGTTCTTATCACCCTCCTTTAACCAAGTGGCCCAACTTTTAAGTCTCCATGTAGCTTCTTCAATGGACAGTAACTTCTGTTTCTTTTTTTCTAATTCCCATAGCCGAGATCAAACATCCCAAGATAGGGAATGGGAGGACATACTATTGGCGATGATTTCAAGTTCTTTCTTAATCTCTTGAAGTTCTAGACTGTTGGAACGTTTTTTAAGAGCCTGCCACTCTTTTACCTTCTTCCGCAGGCTCTTCATTTTACCAATCAATGATACTGTAGAGGAAGATCCAAGTAAAGGATTGAAAGATAGCCATGTTTCCTGGATAATATTGTTGAAGACCTCATCTTCAAGCTATATCCTATTAAACTTAAAAGGATAATTTTTCTGAATATTCTGATTCGACCATTGCAAGGAGATCGGTCAATGCTCAGAAATAAAAATTGGAAGAGTATATGAGATAGGCAAACCGATATTTTCCATCAACTTATCATGGATGATGAATCTATCTAATCTTTTAGCAATAAAAGCATCCCCCAACCTTCCATTGTCCCAAGTAGGAGATAAATTATTTGGGCAAATATCAACAAAGTTGTAATGTAGTAAAGGCTCTCTGATTTTCTCACCAACCGGGTCTATTTTCTTGCCTTTTCCCCATACTTCGTCTGGGCCCAATGTGCAATTTAGATCTCCAGCGATGAGGAGGGATTCTATTTCCATAATTCCAGAGGAAAGGAAATGATTCCAGTATGAAACTCGGTCTTTATAGGGAGCATAAACATTCAGAATATGGACTAAGGCCGCTCTACCCCGAAGTTTGGCAAGTATCAAAATACCCTCAAGACATCAGAAGGTTCTTGCCGAAATCCATCTCGGATCCCAAAGAACCGCTAATCCACCAGATAGACCCGCTACCTCCGTTGCTGAAATATACCAAGACGAGAGTGTGCGTCTAAAGAAAGAAATGGTATCCTGTCGAGCATGCATGGTTTCCTAAATCAAGATGATCTTATAAGGGGAAGAAGGAAATAAATCTTTTAGAGCGAGAAACTTCAGGTCTGCCCTAAGACCCCTAATATTGATAGAAAGGATGTTCATCATTTGGCACTCTCCCCAAACATACTTGCTCTAAGAGGCCCACTTTCAGGTAGATTGGAAATTGGGATGTCAACAAGGGTTGGTTCCTGATAATCAATATTGGATATGCCCCTCCTGCCTTTGAAATGCCTACTACCCCTGTTTTGTTTTATTTGAACCGTGATATTCTTCGCCGAATTAGGGTTAATGACAGGAGAGATAGACTTTCTGGGTTTATGAATGGTCAAAGGGAGAAGGTGAAGAGATTCTCTCTAAAGGAGCATGTCAAGGTCACTGCCAATGGCATTAGTTGGGGATGGCCAAGGAGAGTTTGGGGGAGTTATCGAGATCATGGGAGCTTTGCCCTTGGAGGAAAAGGTGGAGCGAATCGGAGTCATATGGTTAGAGGAGGAGGGGGATACTTTCTTTGGGTCATGACCAGATTGTACAGGAGATGAAGAGGATGAGGGAATAATTGTAATGTTAGCTTTCTAAAGGGGGGAGAAACTCAGCTGAGGAATAGGCGAAGGGGAGATGATAAGAATCCCCGGGGATGGTTCAGGAGGGGGCTGTTGAGAGGGCAAGTCAAGAGCACCCGCAAAGACCAGATTATCCATGGAAATAGATCTCGAAATAGATATGGGAGGAGATTTATTTTGTTTGGGAGAATAGAATGGACGGTGAGAAGGCTCCCCAGATATATCACATGAAATGGAAAAACTATGAGAGAGAGTTGGGGAAAAGATATCTGCAATAGGAGATGTTCTTTTATAGTTGTATCTTTCCCCTTCTCTATTGAAATTAGCAGAGTCCATATTCTGTGACATTTGTTTCACCCGATATTCCTTATTATATACCTTTCCGGTCGGATGTCGGGGACATTTATCTTTGAGATGACCAGTTTTGTGACAAAGGGAGCATCTAAATGGGACACCCCAATAATCAAGCCTTTGGCGGGCAGATAATTTGCCCCACACAAGATCAATATGATTGGGGAAACCACCTCTATACTCTTTCTCAATCAGGATCTAGGCCACCCGCTTGTCTTTTGCATTTAAACATCTGGGATCAATGTACACAAATTTTCCAA
Source organism: Pinus taeda (assembly GCA_000404065.3). Lineage (NCBI taxonomy): Eukaryota > Viridiplantae > Streptophyta > Pinopsida > Pinales > Pinaceae > Pinus > Pinus taeda. The sequence goes on from APFE031292222.1 coordinate 17,386, forward strand.
TAACGTTTCCAATAAAGGAAAGTGATTCCTTCGTCCAGAGTTCAATTGGAAGGGCAGGCAACTTGACCCATATGAAATTGTTCTGAGGGGTGTTTCATAATGGGTCAAAACCAATATACCATTTATGGAGGGCAAGGAAACTTTTCCTGTGCACCCAAGGGAGGGCCCAAATGGTGTTCAAGTCCTTTACTTTCAGAAAATGAAGGCTGTACCAGTGTTTCATTAGACGGACAATAGTAGGAATGTATCCAATAAGGGGACACCATCGAGATCAAAGCCACTTTCTAATCTGGTCATCTTCCATATCAGGGGAGTGCCATTTTCCGATTAAGGCACGAGATTGTAAACTAGCTATACGATCAGCCAACATAGCACCGCCCAAGCAAATAACAGATGGGGGAGGAGTAATCTTGGCCGGCCGATGATTCTGTTTTTTGAGGGAAGCAAATGGAACATCTTCTCTAGGATCGAGTCTATGTGTCGAAGGAAGCAAATGGTCTGCCAGCTTGGATTGCCAATTGGGAGCTTTGATACTACCATAGTGAAGTGCTTCTGCCTCCATGGCAGCCTTCACCAAATCCGATGTGTCGGATTCGACATGGAGGATCTCCATATCAGTAGATAATATAGGACACCACTCAAGAGACAAGACAGAATTATAAAGGAGACACGAGTCAAAATAAGACAAATATTCCTCTCGTCATATAATATAGCTACCTCGGGATATAATCATCCATCATTATTAATGGAAGTAGATCGGCACAGACCCCCAAGAGAGCAGGACAAGTAATGAGGAGATAGGGAAAAGGACAAAGGTTCCCCGAGGATTTAATAAAAAGTGGCAAGTTAAGAGAAAAAAGTCCGATAATAGTCAATGCAGAGACGTGGGGCTGGAGTACTAATTGTACGAATAAGCAAGGGAAATAAGAAGGAAAAGGATGACGACCTATGGAACCATTTGAAAATGGATGCCCACATGCAGGAACCTTCCCATACTGACAGAAAGGTGGGAGATTGGAAACTCATAGATGGCGACACTCATTGATTGAGAGTCAAAGAAAATTCAAAACTTATACGATTAGGCCAAATTGCAAGCCGAAAAATATTTTTGAAATGAAAATCTGGCGACGGAAAAACCAGAGAGTACCAGAGCCCAGTAGCATGTATTCATGAAGATACATCCGGGCAAACTATGCAGCAACAACAAAATTCATATATGCACCACCATGGACCGATCTTAATTTGAAGATACAACACATGGTTTGGTGCAAACGAAGTATTTCTTAAATTTGTTGATGGAAATCCAAAACCAATCAAAGGAGACCAACCAAAACATGGGTGGCCAATATGGAGATAAAACCAGACCACTGAGAAAGGGGAATGCTTATCTAATAGAGAGGTGTAATGTAGAAACTAGCTATCACATATATGCTGAAGATTCAGGGAAGCTAGCATATAGTAAAGGTAAAAATAAACTATAATCTTCCCTGAGAGACTTAGAAACTATGAATTTCCAGACAAAAACTTATACCAAAATAAAAGGAAATTCAAGAGTACTGACCTTTTTTACCGAGCATAGTCCGAGGGAAGAGCACCGCATTTTCTTCAGCATACCAACACCAGAAAGGCTTGTAGCAGAAACTAAACGCTCAAAAAAATCCAAAAGACAATGGAACCAGGAAAAGTGTTGAATAATCCTAGGGAACAGATAAAACAACCTCTACACAGGGGCTCAAACAGAAATAAAGATAACTGCAATAGTCCAGGGAGATATCCAAGCTATGGGAATGTGCAGAAATAAATGTTAAAAACGATATAATCTCAGCAGGGGGCAAAACAAGCCTTCAAGCATCAGAGAGGAAACAGGTCCAAATCCCCGTGCCAGAATGCGCAGGGAAGGAAAGGCGGAACCAAACCTCCCGAAAATACAAGGGAAAGGAATTTAAAGAAGGGAACAATTTATGAAACGCCGAAACGGCAGATGGCAAGTCGTCTAAAAATTTGAAAGCATGTAAGCCAGGTGGAGAGAAACATGAATGTGTCTCAAGACTGTGAAACAACACATGCATGGACACCACCTCAGGTCAAAATGATAAGTTCATCCATGGACGACAGGTGGAGAGTTGGAGAGCATGGCGAAAGACAGTGAAACAGCGCATGCATTGGTTCCACCTCCACGCAAAAATGATAGGTTCATCAGCAGGCACCTGCAGGTAGAATTTTGGTTGGCCAGTGGCTGGATAAACAAACCTGGTTGGTTGTCGTCGCAACACTCTTCCACCATAATTTGTTTTAAAACTTATTATTCAATTTCTTTATATATTATTTAATTTAGTAAAGTTATTATATCTTAATATAATATAATAGAATATAAGTGAAGGTATAACTAACCACTTTAACTTGGCGTCTGGAAAATTAAATTTATAATGGATTAAAAATACAACTGATGTTTGTATATAAAAATAAATATTGCTTTTGGTATTGTTTTGGTTTATCATGTAAGTAAATATAAAATATAAATTGTGTTGGAGTAGGTTAGAAGCATAACGGTATGACGGGAAAGTTTAAATTAGTTATACATTTTGTGAATTATTTTTTGTAAGTTACAAAAATATTATATATGTTGAGTTAATAGTATATATATATATATATATTTTTTTTAATATAAAAGTGTGTTGGAGCAGATTAAAAATATAAGGTGCGACATGATAGTTAAATTAATTATACATTTATTTATTTATTTTTAAAAACAGGTCTTTTGTTTTAATTTTTATAAAAGAGAAAAATGAAAAGTAATATTGAGAATATTTGGAGTTTATATAAATGTGAGATGTTAGTATTTACTATACTTTCAAATTGGGAGAAAAGAACGTTGAACAAAATGCAAAGTGCATATATCGTAAAAGAATGGTGTGCTTTTTTTTTTCTACAACTTTCTTGTTATTCATTTTCTCTGTCTTTTTTTAAATTTATACATTCCATAGTTTTTATAGTTATATAGATATTTTTTAGTTTAAATAAAGCAATAATTTAATAATAATATAAGTAGTAAAAAAGAAAAAAATGGTTGATATGGTTTAATAATGAATATTTCTCTTGTGATTAAATATTTAAGGAATCTCTATTTCAACATGCTTACACAATGTAAAAGATGGGTGATCTATTTAAATGGTTAATTAAAAGATAGGTATTGAAAACATGTCAACGATGAAAAATATTACATTTATTTGTTGAACAAGGTAGCGCAAATATATCAACAATGAAGAATATTGCATACATTTGTATGACATGGTAGAATAAATAAAGATGATGACACTCAACCATTTTGTGGCTAGTCACAATTGTAATTAGTCAATGCGTATTTGTGAAAAGAAGGTAGGAAACATGGTTGCTAGAAAAATAAAATTATCTAATAAAAGCATTGAAATGAATAATATTCAAGCATAGTCTAAACTTTGCTTCTCACATAATGATGGTGTGCCATGATTATATAAAAATAACTTTGTATAATTGAAATTGTGTTTCAACTAGTGTGCTTGGTAATATTTATTATGAAAAATCCCATGAAAACATGAGTGGACATGTGATGGGAGGATGTGATGCCAAAGGTTGTGAAATACATGTTAATCACTAAATTATCATCAATTGGTGTTTATAATATCTGAAGAATTATTGTAACATGAGGAAATGAAGGGTTGTTATTATGCATCAATGCAATTTTGTTGCAACTCAATTAAAGGTTAGAAACTATTGGTTCATATGAGATCCATAGTTTAAAGTGCATAAGAGGGTCATCACCTCAAAAATTTGTAGTCATATATGAGATATTACTCCCAAGTTAGCAAAATATTATTTGGGTAAGAGACAATATGAGATTTTTTTTTGATATACAGTGAGATATGGAATGGTTCGAAGATTATAGTTGATGTTGGCATACACAAACTTGATATAAGTAGGGTGGAAATAACATAATGAGTTCTTGGGCATCATCCAAGTGATTGAAAGTAACCCAGGAACAATTTTTAATGTCTAAAATCAATACACCCATTTCAATCTCTTTTTAAAGCGAGATCAGAAATATTAAAATTTTATTGATACATGTTGTACTTTCTTTAACAATTTCAAAAATGATTTTCTATATATAATAAAATTGTTAAAAATATTTAGGTTATAATAGGGGAGGTAGGAGTGGGAGGGGGAATTTCTGGCCCCCAAGAAGAAATAGAGTCAAATTTTTCCTGGGGATTAGGAAGAGCAACCAATAATCAAGCGGAGTTCCTTGCTCTTTGGCAAGGTCTGGATGTGGCAATTGCAAAACAAATTACTCATTGGTAGTCTATGGGGATTTCATGATCGTAATACAAAAAATCTACAAGTCTAGAGAGATATCAGAAAATGATCTCCCTCTAATGATTCTTAGAATTCGAATGCAAATTCAGAAATTTGAAAGTTTTGAGTTTTTCCACATTAAGAGGCAACATAATCAAATAACGGATTCATTGGCTAATCAAGGTGCAACTTTAGAACAAAGAGAGCTTATCATGAATCACAATGTTTCAACCATAGTAAACATGCCACGAATCAAAGTTCAAGGACCAAGGAGATCCAGATATATGATATATTCCATGATCAAGAAATTAAATGTGTTTTGGGATACAACGTCCCAATTAAATTTCACAGGGAATATGATTAGACTGGAAACAAACATTGTCAGGCCTCTTAATGACAATTCTAATCGCATTATCATGAAGAGGCTTGATGGGTGGTCCTCAAATAAGCTTAACGATGTTGGTGGGTCTACTAGTTGAGAGATCGAGGCAAGTTTTTCCATGCTTGTGGACAAATGGTGTTGCCACTCAAGCGAATTTATACTCTACATTACAAAGGAGCATGCTTGTGAATTGCAAGTCGAGGAACTGTTAAATTCGCATGAGTTCGGTAGCAGTAAGGAAGATTTAGCGATGGCTATTCATGCTAGAAGTTTATAGGAGAAGGACAACGAACTTGAATGCAAGCAGGATTTCATCGGAGGGGGAAGAGCTCGAGCCAATAGCTATAAATGGTGATTGTTGGTTATTGATTTACTCGTTGGAGAGTATCAAGGCTAGAATGTTATGCAACATGGCGAATTAGGCATAAATGATTGGGAAGCGAATATGAAGGAGAAAATGGCTTCAATTATGGCTTACCTCTTGACTCTTATCACTAGTTAGGGAGAAAAAGTGGCCGTAGAGGCTAGATAACATTTTGCATTAATAACTCAACAGTTGGAGGTGATGCAGGTGGATGGGACTTTATGTCGGTTACAGTGGTTAACTTGGATACAAAGGTGGAAAATTTGGCACTAAAGGTGGATAACATAGAGCCTAAAGTGGAAATGGCGACCTTGGGAGTTCTCAAGGAAGTATTTGGGATCCTTGAAAATTCTCTTCGAAGAGCGCAGTCAGAGCAACATTATGAGGAGATCTTGGTTCAGTCAATGGATGTGAATCCTCTTCAACATGTGGAAGTAGAGCAGGTAGGACACGCTGGAAGCTCCAAGGCTGATAAGGACGGTAGTGATTAGTTAAACACTAGTTTTTTATGTTTTGTAAGTTCATAGAATATAGTGGAGTCTTTTGGAGACACTATAAAATAGGTGTTGTCATAATTGTAGTTAGAAAACAACAAGGTAGGAAACAAGCTTCTTTTTGTGCAATTTTAGAATTTTGATGAAGAAGATCTAGCACTGATTGGAAGGGCATTGGCCCGCATTCCAGTTGACTTAATATAAATATATGTTTCTTTAAAAAAAATATTCAGCTTATAATGAGGGGGTAACATTCTAAGTTTTTTTTTTCAACAACAAAAAACTTTACATTTATAATAAAATTTCACTTTCATTCATCATTGTTACTTTAAATATCAAAGATTGAAGCAAGATCAAAAGTTCACTCCAGCTTGACATTAATTTTAAGAAATTGCCTCACACTCACCAAGTTTTGAGAAACATTTATGCTAAGCTAACCTTTTGTTTTTCTTTATTGACCTAAAATATGCAACCCAAACATATCAAATTGAAACAGCAAATATAAATATAAAAAGCACAATCCCACATTGGAGGTAAAATGGTGTTCACCTATGAACGAGGTTCAAGAACTTGACTAATGATAGGTTTAGAAAAGGTTGTTGGCATTATGATACAGGTATGACACAAGTGTTGTCCTTGATGGCAACTCTCTTAGATGAAAGATCACAGTATAGTAGGTAAACAACAAGAATGAAGAAAGAAAGGTATACACAGGTTCACCATTGACCAAGCCACATATACACGCAGGTTCACTGCATACAAAGTCGCTTATATGAAAAGGTATATGCAGGTTCAATATATACCAAGTAGTGTATACACACAGGTTCACTATATACAAAGGTGCGTATAACGTACACATGCACTTTCACATAATGAAAGACACGTACATGTTGGAAACCTAAGTTTTGGTCTGTGGTATTTTGGTATTGGTCCATGGTATTTGATCCGAGGTATTGACCCCAGGTATTAGGTCCAAGGTATCGGTCCTACGTGGTTTTAGACCATGGTATTGAGAGAGGCCTAAACCTATATAAGGAGAAGAAGATCATTAGGCCAGTGTGCAAGTGTGCAAGGATTGAATATCTGATGAAGTGTGAGATCTAATATGCTGGTTATGGGTTTGTGATGCTTTGCTTGATCTGAACCAAGGATGCACCTATGCGGTTGATGATGGATGATGGACCAAGATCATAAGGCTTGGAATGCATTATCATTATGTGGTTTGATCATTGGTGGACTAGATCTGAATTATTGGCGCATGTTTTATTGTATAAATGTTATGATCTGGGTATGACTGATGTCTGGAATAGCTGCAAAGTTATGAATAAATATTTGCAGATCTATACACGGGTTCGCTTTGGTAAAAGCGCATATACACGCTGGTTTGGCTCATTTGAGTAGTGTATATAGTATGAAGTATGATATTTGAAGTTGCAGTTGGGTCTGGTTGTTGTTGCAGAGTTCTGTGTTCTGCTATGTGTTTTGGTGACTAAGTTTTGATGACAGGGTTTCAGTGATTCAGTATTGGGTGATTCAGAGATTGATGATGTAGGTGTAGTTGATGGTTGTATTGTAGTAGTGATTGATTTGTGCTTCAATGTTGTTGATGGGTCCAGTATGAAAATTGGATGAAACGTGGCCTTCATATTATGGTGTTGTGATGAAACAAGAAGGTTGTAGCCTTCTGTAGGCCAGCGCCTACGTACTGGTAAACATATCGGCGAGTACAAGAGCTAGGGGGTTGGAGCTCCCTTCCAGTAGTAGCTGAAAAATGAGTGAAGGTTGTAGCCTTTAGTAGGCCGGCACCTACATACTAGTAAACATATCGGTTAGTACAAGAGCTAGGGGGTTGTATCTCCCTTCCAGTAGTAGCTAGAGAACGAGAGAAGGTTGTAGCCTTCTGCAGGTGGGTGCTTGCGTACTGCTATGAGTTTGTGCCAGTACAAGATTGTAAACAGGTTTTTCTTATATTAAAGGAAGACGACAACAGGTGGTTTTTGTCCCGCATTGGGTTTCCACCTTATATCATGGTGTTCATGTGTGCTTCTTATGTGTGATGGTCTGTTCTATTTTACTGCACCTGTTTACTGTTCATATGCTTAATGAAGTTCTGATGCACTGATTAAAGATCAACATATAATGGATTAAATGAATCATAAGTTTACTGGATATACGCTAGTTGCATTAAACACAGTTGCGTGTACACGCGGGTTTCCTTAACTGAAGTAGCGTATATGAATCTGATTATGGAAATGAAAAAGTTATTGTATTGCTAATATTGATTCACCCCCCCCTCTCAGTATTATTTCCAACAATTGGTATCAGAGCAGGTCCTTCAGAAGAAGCTTGATCGCTTGAAGGAAGATCCATCATCACGAGTAATCAAAAAAGAGAGGGATCCATCAGACCGCCAATCTTCGATGAGAGAAATTTTGTTTACTGGAAGATAAGAACCACAGCCTATCTACAATCGCTTGAATGAATATTTGGGAAATCATGGAAGGAGGATATACATTTCCATCAGCAATTCCTACAAATACAACAAGTAGAAAGCAATATGAAATCAATGGCAAAGATGTTATTATCTTATTGGCAAGTTTGTCAAAATCAGAGTTTGTCAAGGTCATGCAGCTCAAATCAGCTAAAGAAATATGGGGCAAAATCATTCTAAGCTACGAAGGAGATGCTCAGGTAAAATGTGCTAAGCTTCAAACTCTCAGAATTCAGTATGAAACTCTTAAGATGCATAGTGATGAAAGCATAGCTAATTACTTCCTACGTATAGATGAGATTGTTAATTGTATGAAGAATCTGGGTGAAGAAATTAAGGAAGTTGTCTTAGTTGAGAAAGTTTTGAGATCCTTGTCTGCTAAATTTGAACCCAAAGTGTCTGCCATAGAAGAAAAGCAGGATCTGCAGAATATCACTATGACGCAGCTTCACGGAATCTTAACTGCTTTTGAAATGAGAAAAGGAGGACCATCAGATATGAGAGAAGCCACATTTAAAGTATCAACAAAGGGAAAAGAAAAACTCAATGAATCAAGATACATTTCAAAAGAAGAATATGAGGTAAATTTTGTCAAGAAGCTTCAATGGAGATCTGGAAGGTTCAAAGGTATGCTACCTTTCAAATGTTTTTCTTGTGGTAGAGTTGGTCATTACGCTACTAGATGCCCTCATAACAAAGGAAAGATGTCTGAAGAAGGTAATAAAAGTTGTTATACTCATAATAATAGTGATGGCTTGTCCAATAGTGATAAAGATGATCAAGAAATTAAACTTCTCATGGCATATGAAAATAATGACGTAGAAGAAGAAGAAGTTACCAAAATAAAATTTTAGCTGGAGACAGTAACCAGAGTAAGGGAGTAGCTACAAGATGTAGTAAAATATCAGAGCATAAAAATCCAGAGACTTGAATCTAAGATCCTCTCTCTAAAAGAAGATCTTGAAGAATCAAAGAAGTAGAATGAAGAAGCTCTTGAAGAACAAGAACATGAAGTGCTCGAATTAAGGCAACAAGTGGAAAGAGGAAGAAAAGTTGAAGAAAACATAAAGAAGCAATATCTGGAAAAGGAAGAACAACATCAGGTTGAGATAAATATATTACAAGGTAAATTAGAAGAAAAGGATAAACTGTTACGATTTCAAGACAGTACTAAGATTTTGGATGATATTCTTAGTAGTCAAAGATCCCCTGCTGTCAAAATTGGTCTTGGTTTTTATGAAACTTTTGAAGGTGAATCTAGCTCACAAGGTGAGGCAAGGAACTCTAGTGCAAAACCTGAAATGCTCAACAAGGAGATAAGAGGTCAACCCTAGCGACAACCAAGGAAAGAAATTCTTTTGCTCCTAACTGTGGAAGTGATAGACGGTTATTTCCTCCGATGAATAATGTTGAATGTTATGATTGTCATAAACTTGGACATGTTGCAGCCAGATGCGGAAGTAGAATGGTTCAAGACCATCACATAGAAAGATCATCACGTTCCAGGCACTTTAAGGGATATTGTTTTTCTTGCAATATGTTTGGTCACAAAGCTATTGATTGCAATAAAAGGAATATGAAACATGTAAGATGTTATGCATGTAACAAGTTTGGACATAAAGTAAAGGAATGCAGGAGCAAAATTTGGACACCAAAGTAGAAGGAGCATACATCATCTCAATCCCAGGTATTGAAGAAGATAGAATCAGTGTCAGAAAGATGTGGCATAACTCAGCTAGCAAACATAACAGACCCAGGGGAAGCTGAAAGTGTAAACCTTCAGTATTCCGATTTGCATACGTAGCTATTATGAAGAGAAGTAGCGTATATATGTGAGTTAAAGTGTGCAGAGTCACATATAAGGAGCTCTGAAGAAAAAGCAGCAGAACAGACTCAGGAAAAGAAGTCTGATATGGTTCGGTCATGGTATATGTTGGTTGGCACAGGTTCAGGAGGAGCATATGCTTCGAATAATGCATTGTTGGCATTATGGTTAGAAGTCTTTGGTGATGATGCTTATGTGGCTAAATGATACATCTTGCTACTTATTGTTGGTTGGCCAAGAGAATGGTATTGCAGGTTACAGGTCTGGATGCTGGTGACAGATGCTTATGGTGCAGATCATATATGGTGTACGATAGTTGCTGATGACTATCATGGTCTTGTTTAGATTGCAGGTCATTGTTATAAAATTCATGTATATCATTTGATGTAAAGGTCATGAAAAGACCTAATTTGTAACCCCACTTTGCATGGGAAGGATGATGTAATAATGTCTATTTCAATCATGAATAAACATTTGGTATATCCCCACTTGGTTGGGTGGATGAGTCAAAATGGTGTATCCCCACTTAGTTGGGAGATTGATGTATGTATGAGTCATTGGTGATAGGAAGGTCATACTCACTTAGTTGAGTTGTACAATCATGTTATTCTTTTGAAAAATATTTTTGCAGACTCGGCATGTGCTCAGGGGGAGCATGCACGGATTGATATATCTTAGCATGTACAAAGGGGGAGCTTAATCAGAGATTTCATCATGTACTCAGGGGGAGTATGGACAACAGAATGTATATAAAGGGAGAGAATATCTTGGTCTTCCCTTTGCCCTTGATGTCAAAGGGGGAGAGTGACTTGGTGTGGTTGTTGCCATCAAGTTCAAAGGGGGATATTGTTGGAATTATGATACAGGTATGACACAAGTGTTGTCCTTGATGGCAACTCTCTCAGATGAAAGATCACAGTATAGCAGGTAAATAGCAAGAATGAAGAAAGAAAGGTGTACATAGGTTCACCATTGACCAAGCCGCTTATACACGCAGGTTCACTATATACAAAGTCGCATATATGAAAAGGTATACGCAGGTTCACTATATACCAAGTCGTGTATACACACAGGTTCACTATAGACAAAGGCACGTATAATGTACACACACACTTTCACAGAATGAAAGGCGCGTACATGTTGGGAAACTACGTTTCGGTCCGTGGTATTTGGACCATGGTATTTTGGTATTGGTCCATGGTATTTGATCTGAGGTATTGACCCCAGGTATTGGGTCCAAGGTTTCGGTACTACGAATTTTTGGACCATGGTATTGAGAGAGGCCTAAACCTATACAAGGAGAAGAAGATCATTAGGTCAATGTGCAAGTGTGCAAGGATTGAATATCTGATAAAGTGTGAGATCTAGTATGTTGGTTATGGGTTTGTGATGCTTTGCTTGATCTGAACCAAGGATGCACCTATGCGGTTGATGATGGATGACAGATCGGGATCATAAGGTTTGGAATGTATTATCATTATGTGGTTTGATCATGGATAGACTAGATATGAATTATTGATGCATGTTTTATTGTATAAATGTTATGATCTGGGTATGACTAATGTCTGGAATAGTTGCAAATATATGAATAAATATTTGCAGATCTGTACGTGGGTTTGCTTTGGTAAAAGCACGTATACACGTTGGTTTGGTTCATCTGAGTAGCGTATACAGTATGAAGTATGATATTTGAAGTTGCAGTTGGGTCTGGTTGTTGTTGTAGAGTTCTGTGTTTTGCTTTGTGTTCTGGTGACTATGTTTTGATGACAGGGTTTCAATGATTCAGTATTGGGTGATTTAGAGATTGATGATGCAGGTGTAGTTGATGGTTGTATTGCAGTAGTGATTGATTTGTGCTTCAATGTTGTTGATGGGTCCAGTATGAAAATTGGATGAAACATGGCCTTCATATTATGGTGTTGTGATGAAACAAGAAGGTTGTAGCCTTCTGTAGGCCGACGCCTACGTACTGGTAAACATATCAACTAGTACAAGAGCTAGGGGGTTGGAGCTCCCTTCCAGTAGTAGCTGGAAAATGAGTGAAGGTTGTAGCCTTCAATAGGCCGACGCCTACGTACTAGTAAACATATCGGCTAGTACAAGAGCTAGGGGGTTGTAGCTCCCTTCTCGTAGCGGCTGGAGAACGGGAAAAGGTTGTAGCCTTCTGCAGGTGGGTGCTTGCATACTGGTATGAGTCTGCACCAGTACAAGATTGTAAACAGGTTTTTCTTATATTAAAGGAAGACGACATCAGGTGGTTTTTGTCTCGCATTGGGTTTCCACCTTATATCATGGTGTTTGTGTGTGCTTCTTATGTGTGATGATATGTTCTGTTTTACTGCACCTGTTTACTGTTCATATGGTTAATGAAGTTCTGATGCACTGATTAAAGATCAACATATAATGGATTAACTGAATCATAACTTTACTGGATATACGCTAGTTGCATTAAACATAGTTGCATGTACACGCGGGTTGCCTTAACTGAAGTAGTGTATATGAATCTGATTATGGAAATGAAAAAGTTATTGTTTTGCTAATACTGATTCACCCCCCACTCTCAGTATTATTTCCAACAAGGGTACTATTTTTAAATTTTTTTAAGTGCACAAGAGGGTCATCACCTCAACAATTTGTAGTCATATATGAGATATTACTCCCAAGTTGATAAGAGATTATATGGGTGAGAGACAATATAGGATTTTTTAATTTTTAATTTTTAATTTTAATTTTAATTTTTATATAGAGTGACATGTGGAATGGTTGGAACATTATAATTGATGTTGACAACATAGACTTGATATAAGCATGGTGTGAATAACATAATGAGTTTTTTGACATCATCAAGTGATTCAAAATAACCCACGAACAATTTTTTATGTCTAAAATCACTACACCCATTTCAATCTCTTTTCAAAGCTAGATTAAAAATATTAAAATTTTATTGACACAAGTTGTACTTTCTTTAACAATTTCAAAAATTATTTTCTCTATCATTATGATAAAACTATTAAAAATATTTAGCTTATAATGAAGGAGTATCATTCTAGTTTTTCTTTCCAAGAACAAAAAAAATTACATGTACAAGTAAAATTCACTTACATTCATCACTGTGCCTTTAATTATCAAACAATGAAGTAAGATCAAAAGTTCTCTTAGGGGTCGCAGCAAGGGAAGGGGTTATCTATAACCTTGAAGGGAATCTAGTTATTAAGTACTCCCAGGGGCTTGGAAGAAGAACGAATAACCAAGCTAAAATGTATGGCCTTTTGCTTGGACTAAACTTGGCCAAACATATGGAAATCTCTAAGATTGTGATTTTGGGGGACTCTCTACTCACGATCCAACATTTATACAAAGGCTCATTTCTGAAATAAAATTACCTCAAACTTTTCTTTCAAAGAATTATTGGTGCTTTGGATCACTTTCACTTTAAGTCGTTTTTGTCACATCCTCAAATCGTAAAATGTGGAAGTTGATAGAGAAGCTAACCTAGCTTGCCTCCTAAAAGTAGACCATAATGAAACAAACAACTCTACAGTATGGAGAAACATCCCATGAGTCCTCCGCCTCCCCCTTTTGTCTTAATGAATCTACAAAGAGCCCCTATGCCTAACCACCCCCCCCCGCCATCAAGTCTTGATCGTAACATCATAATACAGGTTAAAAAAAGTGGCAAATCAAACATGATGTTGCGGGTTTTAGAGAGAAAGATGATCATTCATGGGAATTCCTCTCAATTCTCTTACATGATTTGAGCCCAAATTCTGAATGGCACAACCATACTTGATATGAACTTACACCCGAAGCATTAATGGATTCATTGTTGTGGGTTATTATGCAATTTAATGGTGATAAGATTTGTGCAGAATGTCAGATCTTCTATGTTGGAATTAAATTCATGGCTTACGTTGCCCCTCTCTACTATAGATTGCTTGTTTCATGGGAGTTGGAGTTAATTATCTGTTGAAATATGGCAACAATAAGATTCGAATTTAATTTGTCCTTGAATTAAATTGTGAATTAAAATCAAATTTAGTCTTAATAGCTACTTGGAAATAATTAATTAATTTATTTTAAATTAATTAATTGGAGAAATTCAAGTTAGAAGTCTTTCTGAAGTCATGCAAGAGTTATCCCTTAAATTAAGGAGATAAGATTGAGTTATATTTGATTTGTAATTAGTTAACTCAATTTACTGAGTTAATTCCAGTTAAATTAGTTCCAAACTATTTGAGGAACTAATAGTGAGTTAATAGTCAGTTGATGCATTAATGCACTCAACTAGTGCTACTCCAATTAACTGAAGATTCCCTCACCAGAAACTCATGCATGTCTATTATAAGAAAGACCCAGTTGAGATTAATGTTCAAGGATAGTGTACTATCAGTTTCATGTGTTTTCTCATGGAGAAAACTCATGCATGCAGTCAAGGATTTATCCTTGAGGATTGCGCAGTTTTGAAGGGGGAGTTTTCCACTTGGTAATAGGATTATCATCCACAAGGAACAACGCAAGGAAATAGGAGCTTGGAGGGCAGCGAGGAAGGTTGGAGAGAAGCTAAGATTTCCTGTGAGCATCTGTGAGGGTTGTATTGAGAGCTGGCTAGCTGTGAGAGCTAAGGCTTTGTATAATTCCTATGTATTTCCACCATGTATGATAATACAATAGTGTGGGGTTTTATCTGTGACTTTCCCCAAAGTATTTTCATGTGTATTGTGCCATTGACTCTTCTTCTTCTGGTTATATTGTTCAACTTGATCTTTAAGCTTTCGCAAATTGATAGTTGAAGTAGGTTATAGTATTCTGCTTTGATTTATATTGCATTATCAGGTTAACCTATCACAGGTTTTCTACATTATCTTGCAAAGGTTCCCATATAATGTTCACCTAAGCTGGGTTAGCTTCCCAGAAACTAATGACAATAATCAGTGCTTCTTGGAAGAGAATTGCTTTGACTCTTACTTAATTGGAAGTGGGGATAATTTATGCAATGTGAATATTTGTGTATCGAGCAATGTAATAATTTCTCGGGATCTTAAGGTCTCATTTACCATGCAAGAAGTCTCATTTCATCCATTTTCGGTTAGAGGTAGTCTAATTGGTGGCTCTTCTCATGTTTGGGAGTGCATGTATGCATATAAATCAATTTTATTACACACTCAATTGGAAAATGGGAGAGTTTAATGTGTGTCGATAGTTGCAAATTAAGCAACAAATTAACTTTAAGAGCTAATCATGTTTTATTATTTGTTCACGAAGTCTTTGTTTATTAATTTCCAATTTGTTTCAACCTAATTTGCGGCTTTGCACATGCTCGAGGGTGATCTTCTTTGCTAACTTAGTTTCCTCTTTTGGGCCCTTTCGAATTCGGGTACCTCTCTTCCTTGTGTGTTGATTTCTCTTTTAAATTAGCTCTATGTGGTGCTTGGCTCCTATTTTTTGTCTTGTGTACTCCTGACCTTGCATACAATTGTAACCCTTATGTTCATCTCGGTTGGGAATGGCCACTCTGCCCTTGTCCTCATGGTGTTGTCACATGACCCTGTTTTGTCATTATTTCTTTTGCTTCATCCGACAACCTTCCCATTGTAATTTCATCTCCCCTGAGCCTTGTCCTCTCTAATACTTGGAATCTACTCTCCTGTAACCAAACCATGAATAGAAATTCTAGGTTCTATGGGGCATCAGTGACTGTATAAGGTTCTCCCAAAAAATTGAAGGTTTACAACTAGAGCATTTGGATATCGACTAGAAAATTCACCAACAGATGATGGTCTCCATCTCTCTTATGGAGGAGATCAGTCCCTTAAAGATAAAATTTCTCACCAAGGCGATGAAATTGATGCATTGCATAGGTAGCAAATAGACCTGAAGTGACTGATTAAGACAAATGAAAGCCAAATTCCACATGTACAACATCTATCTTTCCCATTAATAAATTGTAGTTCGATCTCAATAGGCCTGGTGGTGGCTCTAGTAACCTCATTAGATCAGCCCCTGTGATTTATAATTACTGAACATCACTTGCTCAACCTAAATCCCTGAACTGAGCTGCAAACTGTGACCAAGAACCAAGTTGAAGTCTCGTCCCTAGACCATCGCACCTTCTACTCTTGGGAATATGGATGCATCGCACCTCTCGTGTGCAGTAGGTGCGCTGCATCGCACTTTCCCTGTGTTACAGGTGCGCTGATTTGACAAGACCTCTTCTGCTTCCATATTTTGGTTTTTTGTTCACTCTCTTCAGCTTTATTCAGGAGTTTTGCTGTTTGTGATCAGTACACCTCTGTGGAAACCCCCTTCCTTTCCATCTTTCCGCCTCCATTGTGCAAATAACTGTGAATGTTTTTGTATATTTTGTGCCATTTTCAGTTCTCTTTTACAAAGAAGTAGCGTAATCGAACTGTCGTTTCTTGATTTGGAAGTGTCGCAAGTGTCGTTTTCAGTCATAGAAGAGAATCCTATTGTTCTAGATGGTCGATTATACTGTTACTATTGTATTTGATTTGAATTAGTAGTTTTTCAAGTGTCAAAAGCAATTTCCAATTCGAAATCGCAAAGTGTCGTCATTATCTTCCTTTCGTATTTTGAAGAAAAATTGTTAGTATTGTCGCTTTGAAAAGATAATTCAAATTTGTAGTTAGCATTCTTTTTTTCATTCACACATTAAGAAGGCTGAAAAAAATACATGCATGTGCATTTGCATTTAGACTTCTTGTTGGTTTGATTTAGGATAGTGCATCTAGTGTGTGCTCTGTGCTCTATGTTGAAAGAATCTAATTTCTCTTTCCTTAGTAGCTAGGATTTTCATTGCCAAAAGAAGATTAAACGATTGTTTATCATCTTAGATTGCATTTTAGGAATTATATATCTACATCACGCGATGAACCTGAAAGGCAAATTTCTTAAGCAAGATCAACTGTAAAATAAATTCAATGAACATAAAAACGCTTTGGAACCCTAACACACAACCATTGAGAGTCTAGGCTAGAGATGTATTCTGGCGTCGTAAAGGCCTGGTAACTATCGCTTTCATTGCTGGTTGGGTGGTTCCTTCTCTTTTGAGACGACAAGTTCCAGTACGGACTTGTGCTCCCACGTACCATCGAGTATATATATGGGAGACAACAATAGGCTATATCCTTTATCCTTAGGAAGCCTGTCTGCCACACCCTATCGATCGCAATGCACTGAACACAGCATTCGGGAAGATTGACTGCCGTACCGTAAAAAGTATTCTGCAGTTTTGCAATTGGTTTGGTAATCCCTCTGTCTATATTTCCAGAGTAGTCTCTTTCGTTCCTTTTCATACTCCTTAAAGGAAAAGGTCCATTTGAGCACTTGTCACTTCAGGCTCATTAAAAATCGAATACTAGAGTCATGTTTTGTTTTTTCTCGACTCTTAAAAATTGAAAAAACAAGTTGTGTCAAAGCGTCTAAAATTCATTTAATTTGGAATCATTTTCCCCTATTATTTTGAGTTGATCGAGTAATCCGCAATCGTGGAAGAAAGTCAATCAAAACCCCGTCGTTCGCGGAGGCTTACGAGTCAACCGTCGTTGACTCCGGAAACGAAACTATTCCGGACAAAGTGAACTCGTTCTACCGGATAGAAGTCCCCTAGTTTGATTGGAGCAAGTACTCAGACATCCTCAGAGACTCCGGTCACTCCGAACATTTCTGGTATCCCTGCCTCTACAGAATAAATTCCGTAGCCACAAAAGGACATTACAATTGATCCTGGTGTGACGGTAAACACTTCTATTCCCGAACCAGCTCCATCTACAACTGATTCGAAAGGTGTTACTCCCCAAACATCAGTCGTTGCAGAACCTATACCTTCTTCGGCACCAGAAATATTTTACGGACCTGATGGTCTACCTCTTCCGCCTGGATTGATTTCCATAGAAGAGATTGTGGAGGATCCTCCATCTAACACTCCATCACAATTTGGAGATGGGATCACCCTATATCCTTCTTCATCAGAAGTTAGTCTCCCGCCATCGGAAGTTCCTGAAGAATCACTGAGGAATCTTTTGGATAGACTAAATATGTCTGAACAACCGTCGACATCTAGGACTGTGTCATCCAACACAGCAGCGACAGAACTTCCTGCTGCTACTCCGACGATGCTCGCCAGCATACCATCTGTCCCAACTAGCTCTCAATCACTGGATGGAGAGGCAGTTTCGACAGTATGGGCTGTTCCCATTTGTTCGTTCGAAATTATATCTGGAATCTCTTATGTT
Source organism: Pinus taeda (assembly GCA_000404065.3). Classification (NCBI taxonomy): domain Eukaryota; kingdom Viridiplantae; phylum Streptophyta; class Pinopsida; order Pinales; family Pinaceae; genus Pinus; species Pinus taeda. Next base: position 35,523 of record APFE031292222.1, read on the forward strand.
AAGTCTCAACAAATTGATCCTTTGCAGTGTCAATTTGGGCAATCCGGTCCCCAATGGAAAATCATTCCTTTGAGTATTGGATTACCGCCGTATGGAGGGCAGTATACCCTTTCATTGTCTCCTCCGGGAGGAAAACCATACGAGAGTTCACAACAAAATTCAGAGTACGCTGGAATTACATCTAGCGGATGGGTGCCAATACTGCCTTAACAACCAAGAGTTGTATATTCGATGCAACAAAGTTTACCTGTGTCAAATATCCCCACTACGTCGGCTATCGTGATGGTGTCGCAAGTACAAGCGTTGCCTGTTGTATGCCAACCTCAGGTTTCTCAGGTCATAATACAACAACCTCTTGTCCCTGCGACGCAACCACAATCACCGACTAGTGGAATGACCCAGGTTCAAACGAGGACCATTACCCCTCACCTTGGTCAAACAGTCAATACTGGACAATAGCTCATGGCTTCACAACCATGGATGGTACAATACCAACAACCGCAATTCCAACAAGCTTACCAAGGATTTGAGCAACGAGTCTTTGCAAGTAATGTGCAGTCGTGCATTCAAAACGGTCAACATCAATCATTTTATAATGGTTATGCTCATCAACCTTACCAAAGTTATCAACATCAAATGCATTATGCTGGTATGCAAAGACCCACTACTCAGGCGATACCATCCTATCCTGGGTATGCTTTGCCAAACCTGAATCAATAGTTGCCCTTCGTGGCGAATTTAGAGTTACCAGATCTAAATCGGCTAACAAACGATCCAATTGCTTACGCCCCTTGGTGGCCAGCGATTCCTCACAAACTTCCATCAGATATTCCTAAATTTAATGGAAATCCGAGTGAAGACCCATCGAATCATGTGATGACCTTTCACCTATGGTGTTCATCTAACACTCTTAGCGATGATTCGATTAGGCTTTGCCTTTTTCAGAGAACGTTAACTAGTCCGGCAGCAAAATGGTACATTCAATTGCCAAGAGCTTCATTTGACAACTTCAACACCTTAGCCACAACCTTTTTAACCCATTTTCAATTACCCATAAGGTACGAAACAGGAACAGAGCTTCTTACCAATTTTAAACAGACAACAACCACTCATATATCTGATCATATCCATGAGTGGCAGCGTCATCGTAGAATGGTGAAAACATATGTTCCTGATCAGTTGTTGGCTGAATGGTTTATTAAGTTATTGTTACCTTCTATTACAGAAGATGTGGCAAAGGGAGGAGTCGTCACTGAAGAGCAAGTTATTGCTCGTGCCCAATATCTAGACTTGATCTATACTCAGTCTGGTACGCTCTATGACAAAATCCCTGATGCTCCTAGAACGGAATTTCCCTTTCCTCCTCCTCCTAAATCAAACAAAGACTCTCATGCCGGCGATGGCGTGATAGGTACGACTAGCATGAAAACCGTAAAGGCTACATCAAAGAAGGCCCGTACGGTTTCAAGTCAAAATGCAAATGAATAACATCTCACCTCAGAGGTAAATGTCGTGTCGACTGACAAAGGCAACAAATCGAAGCAACCAGGGGGCAAGAATAAAAAGAACAGGAAAAGAAGAAACAGGAGGAGTCGTCTCCTAAAAAATCTTCTGCAAACCCTTCTGGGCAAAGGAAACCCCCCGCAGGGTGTTAGATATGCAATGAGGATCATCGGACAAGAGAGTGTCCATATAAAGCTGAGCTTAAGAAATTCTTTAAGAGTTAAAAAACCTCAACGGTATTGACTGATCCATTTCCAAGCCCGGGAACCAATCTGGTTGCTAGTGACAATGCTTCTCGATCCCAAGTGCTAATGTTGTTTGTTTCGAAGCAGCTAAATGATGCTTTGATATCGACAAGGAATAAAGATTACGGGAATCCACAGATGTCGAACAACAAGGATAATGATCAACCTAGTAGTTCGACAACAACTTCAATCGAAGTTGTGCCACCCATCACTCCTGAACTAACGATAAAACCACCAAAGGGAGTAGTACACAAATCGACGTTTAATCCTCGTGCCAGAGCAGCACATCATTATAATATAGTGGAGGATCTAGCCCAATCGTCGTCCACTATGTCGACACTTGAGGGTCTACAAAATTGCCCCTCCCAAAAGCAGGCTTTATTGTCAGCAACAGGTGGGATTGACCCAATGGATTCCAATCTTGTGTCCTTTAATCACAAAGGATATGACCCTCAGTTACCAGCTCAACTAGCTTTCCTTATTCAAGTGAAAGCCCTCAACAAAACTGTTCATCGAACAATTATTGATGAGGAGGCATCTACATGTATTATGTCGATGAGTTGCTAGAAAAATTTAGGATCTCCACCCTTGTTGAGATCGTCGACGACATTAAAAGCATTTGATGGAAGAACATACACCCCATATGGGATATTGAGTAACTTGCAAGTCGAACTGGGGGGCAAAACAGTAGAAATTGATGTCGAAGTTATCGACGGAAACCTCGATTACAACATCCTACTGGGAAGGCCCTGGATATATGCAATGGCTGCCGTTGTGTCGACGTACTTCAGGAAGGTTTCATTTCCCTTCCAAGGAGGAATTACGGTCATCGACCAACAAACTTTTCTCTCCAATAGTTCACAAGTTACGAGAAGCATTTCAATGATCCATGGAAGCCCCCATTCGCTTCAAAATGTCGGAGTAGGCCTACTAAAAGACCCTACATTGATGGGGACTTTTTCCCTACCGCCTCCAATCAATTTTGTGGAAGTGGCAGCGGTGGGAACCTACAATATGATATCTTCTAGATTCAGAAGATTCCTGAACATTTTGTCAGCATGGATCATCGCCCTAATAGAAATATTGTAGCAATCAATTTTCTTGGCCTGGGGGGCAAACCCAAATCAACGCTCATCGAGTGTTTGGATAGATAGGTCTAACGAATATGGTAACCCTTCAGATCCTTGGTCGCATGTACATTCTACAGACGAAGGAATTATTCAGTCAATGATGATTGACGAGGCACCATGGGAAGATTACCACCATCGTTCCCATCTTCCAGATTACCACAAAGATTATTCCAACGACCTTAATCATCCTTCAGTTTTTGATTTTCTATTAAATATTGTAAATATGGTGGATTCCGAGGATGGTTCCTATCTCATGTCGACCTCGTTAAAAAATGAAATAAGGATTTATGAGGATAGTTCTTTTACTTTGTCAACCTCATTAAAAAATGAAACAACTCCCTTTCCAAGTTGAGTCTTTCAAAGATCTCGAAGGTAAACCTTCATTCCAACAACCGTGTTGAATGCAATGAAGCTTGGGGGGCATGCACCTCGATTTGCATTATTATGCTAGAGGCATGCAAACGTATCACGAGCAGTGTTACCGCAGGGTTAAAGCTCGTTAAAAAATAAACCCGCCACGAGCAGTTTTTATGTGAAGTTCAAGTTCGTTAAAAATTAAACCTAAGAAATGAGCAAATGTTTCCCCCAAAGTTTAAGCTCATTAAAAAATGAACCAATCTCCGGTAAATAAACATTGCAAATGCATTATCATCAACTTTTGAGCCTTGGTCGTGTTCTCATCATCACCTCCACTCTGTTTAGCCGATCATACGCCTCCATTTGATTGTTTACCCTTTTGAGGAACATCTATGATGAGTGATCTTGTTAGCCATCCTTGTGACACTGCCGTGATTGGAAAATTCCAAACGTTACCTGGAATTATCTGCTAACTGAAATCATTACTCGTTCCTCAAAAAACGAGTCTCCTTTAAGCTCTTTTCATCTGACTCGTAAAATATGAAAAGATTTCTGAGCGATTGGCCTCTTCGGCTTGTTAAAGTCATCAAAAGTACTATCCCTCCTCTAGATTTTAATCTTTTTGGACCTGAGGGATTATTACACAAAAAGATCGAGCACTTGTCTTGTTCGGTTCGTTAAAATTATCAAAAATTCATCCCTTTCGTATTATTTAATACTTTTTCGGAATTAAGGGATTATATGACGAAAAAGGATTATTGGAGTTTCCTTTTCGTCCCTTTTTAGACTCTCTAAAAATGAAAAAGGATCGAGTTATCGTTGTCGTTTAACTCAATAAAATGAATAGCGACAAACTTGTCCAAATGGACGAGAACGAGTTTCACTGTCTCTAGGCTCGTTAAAACATAGTGATGGGTTCATCCGAAGGGCGGATTATAAAACAAGCATATGTTATCCTCCTCAAGCTTGATAAAAATAAATAGGTACTGGTCAATAATGACTGGGGAAAATTGGGAAGAAAACTTGAAGAAACTTTATTGGTAGCAAGTCGCTCTTGAACATGACACTTTCACTCCGTCCAAGTCGGGTTGGGTTATTCTGTTCACCGGTCATATCACCATTGGTCCATCACACCATCCATATTTTGGGTTAACGCTACCAATCCATGTCAGTGTCACCGTATGTTCAAGAGAAGTCTCTAAGATAATTCACCTGTGTCTCATCTGCTGCAATACATTCACGCTCCATTCTTTCATGACCACCACCCTGAACCCTGTATCATCAAATCGTTTTCACCTCCAAAATCATTTGCTCCGTTTCGTGTCGTAAATGTGGGATTCATTAAGGCCCTCCTACGATGGGTCACTTCTTGTTGACATCAACTCATTATCCAAGAGGTCGACCTAGGAACAACCCCTTTCAGTACTTGGAAGCTTGCATGCCTCAATGGCAAGTTTCTCACTTTCGACGACAGGCTTACATCAATGGCCTTTGACCGAGAGATTTTGCATGGTGTTTGACGCCAAGTCCATTTTTCACACCACACGAATTGTACTGTAGTACCTTGAGGGTCATTGTCATTATTGGTGATTCCTCTTGTGCCTGTTACTTACATCATTGGCTGGTAATAAGGCGATGTCTTTCCATGTTCGACTCCAGAACATTTTTCACATGGATCGACTTGTACTCCGAGTGAAGATTGAACGAGTTTTTGAAGACCCCGGATCTAGTTTCATCCATCCGGGCTGTGATATATTCAGGAATATAAAGACATCAAATGTACATCATTGCCGAACAGATGATCATCCAAATCAAAGGATTATGAGTCCGAATCATCAGTTTGCCACACAGACGGTTGTCTTTCCTATGTACATGAAAATTAATTTATAAAGCTAAGGATGGGAATTCTCGCCTCAGCTAGATCATGAAAAATATGTTGTCAAGATAATGTATTGTATTGTATCTTATTACAGGTCGCCTCCTAGCTCGAAAAAACTTCGGATCCTCATGGTAAAGCATTTCACCCGAAATCAAAAGATTAACGACCTCATGCTTTAGGGGGCAACTGTTATAGAAATTTTTGGGCACTTCAACCCCAATCATAAATGTACATAAACTGAGGGCTCCTAAGTCCCTAAAAGTGTTGCTTCACTGCATAAAGGAACAAGGTCAGCTGATTACATCATCTCTCAGAAGTTCTCCACTGAAAACTGCTCATAAATGGTCAAAACTGG
>APFE031292226.1:0-15861 GCA_000404065.3 Pinus taeda
GCTGGCTTTTCATTAAAACAGTCTTTGGTTTGGATGTCGCCCGATGATGGTGGTAAACCATTAGTGGTTTTATCCTTTCGGGTCCACCAACTTGCATGCCAAAATGTGGCCGTTGATCTTCCCTCTCCGGATCTGATGGCCACAAACCAAATCAAATTGCACATCTGCTTGCGTATTACCCAGCGATTTTACTATTCATATATAAAGTCATCCTTATGATTATTTAGTTGATTTTTAATTTATTTTCAAGATTTTTTTTATTCATCTGTCATTATTTATTTTTATTATCTTATTTGCACATTTAACATAATTTGATATTTATCGTGATTAGTAACTCTAGATACTTTCATTCTAGTGAAATAATAATTTTTAATTGATTTTCAACAATTTTTTTTTAATTTATCTTCTTCAATGTGAAGAGTAGCTATTTTTAATTATAATTCTAAATATTTTGAAAATATTATATTTATATATTTAAAGCAACTAGATATTTTATATAGCATAAATTTTAATTAAACCCATAGGGTGTAGTGTTTTTTCAAGGTACTTGATGTTGTAAAGGTTATAAGTTTGATACTTTCTCTAGAAAGATCCATTCATGCTTACGACTAGTGTGGTTGAGGAATCCATTCGTGCTTAGGGCTGGTGTGGCTAAGGATAGGTCTAGTATGCCCCACGATAGTAGATTAGGCATGCTAGTCATCTTAGGACTCACATAAGTGTGTTCTCTCTCTCTCTCTCTCTATAATTTGATTATTAACTTACAAACTAGAAACGCATTATCAAAATTTAGCTATTTTCGATATTGAAGTATTGCATTATTTTCTCTATTATTAGGCATTTTCGTTTTTTAAAATAAATTTATCATCAAAATTTATCAAATTCTTATTTTTTTACCTGGAATGAAAGTAGCGGAAACTCGGAGCACTTCATCGTGAATGTTAAATTGAATGGCAAGTCATGTTTGCGGGACACAAGGTAATTAAAGAGTAACCAACAACAACAAGAACTTCGTGTCTAGGTGTACACCACTTGGGCTAACTCTCGAGAATAAACCAATTTTTATTGATTTATTGTAATCATTTTAAAACCTTAAATACACCTTTTAGAAAAAAAATAAAGTTATTATCATTAAATTCTTATTCCTCTTTATAATTCTCTTTTATAATATTTTTTTATTGATTATAATTTTGGGTTTGATATTTGTCCTTTTATTTATTAAAGTGATTATAATTGAGTTTGATATTTGTTCATTTATTTATTAAAATATTCATAAATATTGAATCAAAAAAAATATTTTTTAAATCAATTTTATGATGTAAGTTATTGCAATTTTTAACAAAAATAAAGAATATATATTTTTAATATAATCCACTTCGTTTTTCCCAAAATTCCCAATAATATAGAATGATGATTATACAATTAAACAATTATATTCATCAAGTTATTATTTTTTTAAAATTATATATTTAATTTTACTAAATGCATTATGTACATTTCAATGGTTTTATCATTATAATAAGTATACGACTATGAAATGCATTTTCCCTCAAACCACAGTTTGAATGCTTTGCCATTTTTTTCTCTCCATTTATGATTTAATATTCTTTTAACAATTTTTCTTATAACATTTAAGATAACATAATGAATTTCCAAAATATATATTTGAACTATATATCATTTAATTCAAAATTATTACTATTCATTTCAAACATGTATGAATCTAAATGTATTTTAATGCTCAATCTATTATATATTGAGGAGGAGTGAATTCTAAGTACAAGTAGTAATTTTGAACACAAAGTATTGTAAAAGATTAGTATAAGATATAAACTAATTGTAAATTTGACATTCATATATACAATTCTTAATTTGGAATATAAAAACATTTAATATTGAAGTAAGAGGCATACAATTTATCGAACTCACTGGATGTATTAGTAACGGATAAAGAAAAATAAATATAACTAACATAGCCACTTACTCTACACCATTAAGAATTCAATTTATGCTTAAGTGCTTTCCTACAAGATAAACACTAAGAACTAGTTTCAAATATCAATATACATAAGATTTTATTCAAGACAAACGAATTATTTCAAATTGAGGAAAATATTGCTTTTGGGTCAAAATTACACACTTTGTTTCTAATTATAAATCTTTTAAATTATTGTATTTTTAAATATGAGTTTTTTTTAGGAAGTTCACTTAGCAAATTTGTGAAAATGTAAAGTAAATGTTAATAGAAGATTCCATATCCAAATATTTGGGATATGAAGTCATGGAATTGTACGAGTTAAGATGACAAAGATCCACCTGAGGTTGGAGTGGTAGCAAGATGAATCAACCATCAAAATATATATATATATATATATAAGCATATAATACAATATCTTAGTCTAATATAATAGAAAGTAAGTAGATGCAAAGAACCAAATTGAACTCAGAGTATTCAAGGAAACAATATAAATGAATCTTCTTAATTTTACCAATAATAATATAAATGAATCTTGTTAACTTTGGCCATAACAATATAAATGAATTTGGCCATGTTTTATTGTGAAGCTTTTGAACAAATAGAAGGACCACACTAGTCTTTAAGGCAGCTGGGTGGTGAAGTAGTCCCCAAAGCCATTCCCAACGCATTGGTACATATTGCATTTGCTGTGTTTGCAGCCGTTGAACTTATGTGAACATTTTCCAAAGTAATTCCTGTGCACGGAACTGTTTCGCTGCACGAAAAATTCACAGCCACATTCGTCGATGACGTTCCGTGGATGTTTTTAAAAGTGACGTCCTTTATTTGTACTGCAGATGACTGCACACAACATCATCACAAATATTATTGCTGATTTCAAACTTCAAAACCAATATGTCCAAAAGATATTGCGATAATCGATACGTATGAAAATTATTGTGTTACATACTATTTGTCATTTCTATGCATTTAACATGGCGAAAAATTATATCAGAGACATGATTACTGATTCCAAACCTCAAAACCAACATCCAAAATTTGTTTATAATTGGAGTATAGTTGTAACTAATGACGCTAAAAATAATTAATTACCTATTTCAAGCGAATGGATACTAAAGGGAAAGAAATTATGCTTTCGTGCTTATTATAGGCACATACACCAGTATTTCAGAATTGACGACATATATGGGAACTATATACCCACAGACTTCAAACTGATATTTCAAGAACAGCTGGAACAAAACGCAATCTTAAAAGAGACAAAAGTGCTACGATGCCCAATTAATTAGGATGTGTGTTGTATATGCTTTTCCCTCGGGTATGTTATGAAAACAACATGGAATTGTGCACAAAAGTTAGCTGATCACCTGAATTTTGCATGGCGAAGACGAATCACAATAATACTGATCAATGATAATCGGATTCTTGACATTATCAACAACTATGTCCTCAAATGTGATATTCCGTGCATAGCCAGAACCACCCTGTATATTTAGAAAAATCATGAATTATGTTATCATCATGGTAGATAATGAAGATTAATATCAATTACAAATTGTAATGGATTGTTGTTGCATAGTGAAAATTTCAAGAGAAAAGATTAAAATGAATAGAAATAGTTAAAAGAGTCATACACATGCTAAACCAACCTGCCAAGTCTTGATTCTAGCTCCGTTGGATGTTCCGCTAAAAGTGACGTTTTGGACAAGAATGTCATCAATTTTGGCTGCTTCGCCATTTTCTCCCAGGCTTCCAATACTGCAGAAAATAAGAAGTACAATTAAAATTGCATTCTTAATGTCTCATCTCATTGTATTGTATTTTCTGCATGATAAGAGCAAAAATACATATCTCACCTGATGCCATGGCCTGGGCCACAATTTATATTTTTGACATTAATTGTAGATGAGCCTGACGAAATGGAAATGCAATCATCCCCTGGTATACAATATTTACAACCATAATTAGCATGTTTGTCAATTTGAAGTTTAGATAGGTAAAATTAAGGTTTGCACTTATAGCAACGTTAAGATAGGTCTAAGCTAGATGGATATATACTAAATTATTATTAAGCTATTGGATCTACGATAAATGGGTTTACGTGAATGAACAAATTAACGCAAAGCGGTGGAATTAATAGTTTCCAACCTGTCTCGATGACACAGTTGTCGATTTGGGCATTTTGAACTCTTTGTATATGAATACCATCAGTGTTTGGGCTATCCTCGGGAGCTTGTATCTGCAGCCCGCTTAGTTGGATCTCCGAAGAGTCCACCACTGCGAGATGCATCTGTTGGCTATTGACAAATTGCAGATTTCTAATCAAAACATTTGAACATCCAGTGATAGACATTGCCTGTAAGACCAAAGCATAATCCAAACCCATTGCATGAGAACAGCCGCCTCCAATCAAAATTTACAGAAAAAATAAATAAAAAATGAACTATTTATAACATCGTGTCTCTCTTCAAGCAAATAAACAAGGTGATTAGGTAGGAAACAAACCGTCGGAGCCGCATGGAGGCAACCCTGCACACATGAACATTTCTGATGATTAATATAAATTGAAGCAGATGGTTTATACTTGTTGTATTGATGTTTAATGTTAAATGTTAAGAGTTGGAGAGATGAGTGTGGATGGTGCTAGTGGGTGGAGTGGTACGTGGATATTCAATGGAGGAGAGATGATGGAATATTAGAGAATGCGACACAATGGTGACAAAAAGGCCAGGTGAAATAGAAATGCTTACGTGTTGTTCGTGCACTTTGCAGGACTTCGACCACCAAGCCTGGCCTTGACCATCAATGACACCACCACCTTCTATGGTCAACCCAGATATGCCAGAAAATCGGAGCCACATACCACGTTCATTGCTATTCCATGCAGATTGTTGATTGGGTGCAACTATTGTTCCTGTAATCTGCAAGTAATCTATGTCAGCATAATTTGCGTCTATTGTCATCACAGGTAGACAACCCGACATCCAACTTTCTTACCTCTACTGAAATATGAGACTTGCAAGGACCAGGAAATGTCACTGGCGTAACTAGAAATTTCTTTCCCGACGGTACTTGGAACACTGCATCGGAGGGTGCCGTGCACGCTGCTTGCCATGCTTCTTGGAATGCCTAAAATAACAAGAAAATAACCATAAGCAGCGAGTTAATAACCACGAAAGGAGAAATAATCATAACAATATTAATAATTTAATTAGTCACATTTTCTGGTTGGGGGAAGAAAATATATTCTCATCTATAAGATTTAATTGGTTGTAAAGATTTTAATTAGATTGCAAAGTATATATAATCTATTTTTTCCCAAATTTCAGTCAGAGTGTGAAAGGTATATAAAGGAACACGTATATTTTCTAAATTGGTTGTAAAAAATTTAATTAGATTACAAAGTAATATGATATATCAAGGAACAAGCATGTTTTGTGGACGGTCAGAAGAAAGAAAAACCTATTCCCACTGTAAAAATATTGCAGTGAGTCGAAGGGCAAGGGCAAGGTATGCTCAGCGCATCAAACTTTGCACGAGTATCAAAAGAATATTGAACATATATAATAATTGATTAAAAAGGTAGTTACCGTCCGATCATCGTTTAGACCGCTGCCATGTGCACCGTAGTCCATGACATTGAAGATCGGTGAAGCGCTGGAATCACTTTTGCTCAGCAGCACCTTTCTATGAGTAGCCCAACTTGAATCCACCATTAACAGGGCCATAATAGCAACAGCTGAAGCGAATGTAGTCTGCAGATAATTTCTTTGTTAAAAGCGTCTTATCATTTTTTCACACAAACAGACTACAGATAATTTCTTTGTTAAAAGCGTCTTATCATTTTTTCACACACACACAGACTGCAGATAATTTCTTTGTTAAAAGCGTCTTATCATTTTTTCACACACACAGACTGCAGATAATTTTTTTTGTTAAAAGCGTCTTATCATTTTTCCAAACACAGACCGCAGATAATTTCTTTGTTAAAAGCGTCTTATCATTTTTTCACACACACAGAACTGAAATCATATTGTTTGCAACGTACAGAAGCATAGTTTGCTTTAGTCATTACCAATGATTTAAAAGCCAAGTTTGCTTTAGTCATTACCAATGATTTAAAAGCCATTGCGAAAATTTTGAAGCCGAACCTTTGTTGCAGCCTACAGGTGATCGAAATGTGTTTCATGGCAAGGAGAAGAGCGGGGATTTTATAGTGCTAAAAGCCATTTAAAACGTGTTCCTATTTCTTCTTTTCTTTCTATCTCACGGACTCGTTTATATTTCTTCTTTTCTTTCTACCGGAGGGACTCGATTTGGTCCGCTTTATTTTTTTCTGACCGCAATGTGCCCATCAAAATTGACTTAACTGTCACCGGGCATTGTGGAGACTGTGCTCCTGTAACATATCCAAATTCCAGTTTGATTGTTGTTCAATTTGTGATCGCTGACGTATTTATCTTTGGACCATGCATCAAAATTGACTTAACTGTCACCGGGCATTGTGGAGACTGTGCTGCTGTAACATATATCTAAATTCCAGTTTGATTGTTGTTCAATTTGTGATCGCTGACGTATTTATCTTTGACCATGCAAGTCGGAATGATGGTATAATTACTTTCCCCGCATTATGCCGTGCTGCCGAACTAAAAAACACTGACCTTTGTGTACTATTCGAACATTCTCATTTTGCACGACCGTTGTTTATCTTAACGGAAAGACTGCGTGTGAGTCGCTCCCTTTGATTAACGGAAAGACTGCGTGTGAGTCGCTCCCTTTGACTAATACAGTTTGCTTGCATCATTCAGTTGCGTTACTGGCGTAGAATGCGCGAAAGTCTTTGCAGAAGGGTGCTTACACTTACATGTATGAAATATAGTTCATGTTGTAAACATGCATTTTGTTTTGGCGGGCGTGCATTTAATTATTTAATTTTTTTTGGTCTTAAATAATTAATTGAAAATTAAATTAAAAAAAATTCTAATTTATAGTGTATAACTTCGTTTCGTACGAAAAGGAGGTGCAATTCTTTTTTTTTTACTTAATATGGAATTTAAGTATGACATTTAAAAATAACACCGATATTACACACTGGGGATTTATTTTTTTAAATTGTTATATTAAGTAACAAAAATTTATACCTATAGATATATAAAGAATTAGAAATATTATTTTTTAATATTTTATAGATATAAAGAATACTCCTATTCCATTAGGGTGTGCTTCTAATCTGGTGTCCGAAGGAGATTTGGTCAAAAATTAATATGGAGTTTACATGTAACATTTTAAACAACAAAGAAGAATCAATGTAAACAGGAATACAATATGTAGAGTAAATGAAAGTAAAAAGATTTTGAAGATTGAAACGTTTACCTTGCACAAAATAAATAAATTTATATCTATAAAATAAGTATTTTCAAAACTAATATTTTGAATATTAAAATTAATTTGAAAAGAGTAAATTGTTGAGTACTATTGAGGATTCTACTTTAATATTTTGCAAGCAAGTGATTTTACTTTCTTATGGACCTAGATTACTCTGAATCAAAACTAACTGGTGATACCTCCATACTCGGAACCATCCATCGAGACCAACACACCTTTGATATAGTATGTCGAGAGTTTGACATTCCTCCATACTCAGAACCATCGAGACGAACCCACCTTTGATACTCGGAACCATCCAGACCAACACACCTTTGACATAATATGTCGAGAGTTTGGCATTCCTCCATACTCAGAACCATCGAGACCAACCCACCTTTGATATAGTATGTCGAGAGTTTGACATTCCTCCATACTCGGAACCATGCAGACCAACCCACCTTTGATATAGTATACCCTGGCCTCTAAGAGAAGCAAAATAAAGTTTATTTTTTTTTTTCACCTTAATCAAAGTTGTACCGTTTATATTATTGTTTATTATACCAAGCTTTTAACACTTTATAAGTGAAATCTCGTCAGATATTGGCCAAGGTTATGGTTGGAAATTGAATAATTAGAATATAGAGGGGATGTTAGATTTGCTCCTAGGTTAGTTCATTATGAAGCAAGAGTTAATGGAATGGGTGCTTTGGAAAGGCCGAGATCAACATCATTTGGAGATCGAATTTTTAAAATATTAAAGGGGATGTTAGAATTGCTCCTAGGTTAGATCATCATGAAGAAAGAGTTCATAGAAAGAGTGCTGTGGAAAGGCCAAGATCAACATCATTTAGGCTCTTAAGTTTGTATAATTATAAATAGCTTAGCTTAAGAAACAAATTGAATAAAGTGTAAATCTTTTGATGCTCAAATAATTTAGTAAGTTATTCATATTTTTACTTTTTTTTCACTTTTCATTTACTCCATGGAAAATTCATATACATAAAGGATAGAAATCATGTTCCATCTAAATAATTATTTGTAATTTGATTTTTTTATTATCTAATTTTGAAAGTACTATGAGAAACACCATTAAACATATAATGTATTTATTAATTTATTTTTCTAATTAATCTGATCTTCTAATTTTTTAACATATGAAAATGATTTTCTTTTAATTAAAAATATGTGAAATTCTTGCTTTTTCTTTTTTAATCCCAACAACTTATTTTGACAAGTAACTACTATACTTTGACACATAACTATTGGTAAACTTCTGGGATCTCTACTTTGACACGTAACTATTAGTAAACTTCTGGGATCTCTAATCGACTCCAACCAGAAAAATTCAATTCAAAAAGGAGGGTTAACACAAACCACCAATTGCATATTGCTGAATTGCATGAACCAACTACCATGAATAATATTCAATTATAAAAGCCACGTTAACAAATATTCGGAAGTTGCAAACCAATTCTGAATAGTAGGAACCAACAATCATGAGCCACGTTAACAAATATACGGAAGTTGCAAACCAACAACCGTGCACATTTCTGAATTGTACGAACCAACAACCATGGGTATTCACTTTTAATATCACTTGGTATTCGCAAACTATTCATTAATGCTTCTTCCTTCCCACGAAATTTTACATGAACTTAAATCAAAATTTAAAAAACATGCCTAAAATACCAAAAGCTCCATTTTATGCGTTTCCGCAATGAGGAAATCAGTCTAGTCGTCTCAGTGTGTCGCTGTCTGTCTGTCTTCTGCGTACTTAACGATAACACTTGTTGTCAACGAACTGCTCGTACTTATCCATTTTGTGGTCAATACGAGCGCCAAGTATCTGTTTGTTTGTAGAGAAAAGTTGAGAGAGAGAATGTGAATGTGGGTGCATTTACCATCAATCGCAGGTGTGGCATGGCAGAAATATAAGTTTTTCTTCATCCCCGTAGAGCTGCAGGACGACCAAGAGATAATAAAACTGCCGACTCTAATTACAAACGTCCCATTTTCTTGGACATTTATTTTGAAAATTTTCATTGCTACAACCGACTACGCCCCAAATCCTCCTGTTGTTGCGCTATAAACGTGTCAAACCTGATCTACTCTGAAATGAATGCTCAAACCGAGCGCTCAATTCCGCAGTCGACCAGCGCTATAAACGTGTAAAGCCTAAATCAACTAGTCTGAATGAATGCAATTTTTGTGTTTTACAACTCTTCCTAACCGAGCGGACCATATAGAATCTAACCTTCTCCTTTACAAGTGTTAAACCCATCTTCTAAAATTCCTCCATCCACGCATGCCTGCGTCAACTCATACATTTTTCTACACAAACTTTTCTTTTCCTTTCAATTTTGTACAAATCTCGAAATTTCTCCGGTGGGAAAAAAGTATAAAAAAAAATTAGTGTTTGGAAAATATAATTAGGTGGGTCGATCTGTTTAATTAGGTGGGCATAGATAGTTAGGTTGGCCGATGGGATGGGTTTATATTGAAAAAAAAATTTCCTTTTAAATAATTATTACGCGCATGAAAACTATTTAATTATTATATTTTTAATACTAATTATAAAATAATTAATATTAATTATAAAATAAAAGGTTAAGATTTATCTAAAAAGTTATTATTTCTTTTTTGCCCAAGCATGTATCATGTGAACATGAGTTATGTTTATTTAAACATGTGAATTCTAAACTATTGTTCTCGTTAACTTATTCTTGTGTAGGAGCTCCCTAACTTCCTCTTCTAAGTTGTAATATATTTGTTAATTCAAGATCAATACAATTGCAATGGATAGTAAGGTCAGTGATAATGTTTACAAATTCATTCAAGAGCTTATCTAACAAACATATGGAAACATTGTTTGGTTTTAAAGTATACAAAAGTGAATTGTATTTTCATTTTAATTTCAACCAGAAGAACTTACACTTTGAATTAATAAACTTCATTGGCTTTCTTATTTCTCTTTATTTGAACTAAGTTGAGCCTCAACAACACTGGATGGAAGAACAATCACCAATGGAATGCTAGTATTCCTTTACATATTTGTAATATTTCGATAATAAACCCCCTTGCTATCTATTCACTTTTTCTACCCTAAGATAAGATAAGATAATATTGTGGAACTTATGTTTATACCATTATATATGGTTTAGTTGGGCAGATAGTTTGAATATTACGTACATTTTTTCATGCACAAATTATTTGGTAAGTTATTAATATTTTCAGTTTCATATAATGATACTTCAGTTTGTGTCATTATATATGGTTTATTTTAAAAATTAGTTCTACTATTGTGTAGATTTTTTATGCATAAATGATTTAGCTAGTTATTAATATTTTTCTATTTTTCTCTTTTCATTTACTCTATTCGAAGAAAAATAAAGATGCATTTGTAATCAATGCCCTCACAAAAGAACTAACACCAAACTCATATTTGAAGAATATGAATGGTTAGAACAAAAATAATACACTCAAATTATTCTTAGGAGCCCTCACAGATTAAACTCATATTTGAAGAATGGTTAGAAAAAAAAAGGAACACACTCAAATTATTCTTAAAAGGGACCAGAGCACTGTGATCCCAGTTTAATTGATTAAGATGTCTACTATATATGTATTTCATTTAACCGCATTGAGAAAATACATAAATACCTACTTGTAAAAAAAACTGTATGCATTTTCAATCGCCATCTTTGTACGAGACTTTCACAAGTGGGCATGATCAGAAAATGCATGACATATTTTGTACTTCATAGATTAACATGACTAAAATGACTTTTCCTCCCTCGCTTTGAGGGACCGAATTTGACAGGCATTTTGCCAGTATTTGAGGTTTATAATTTTTCAATGCTCGTCTCTTTGATGTGTTTGAAACTATGTAAAACGTGACAGCCATTTTCCCAATATTTGAGGTTGATAATTTTTTAATGCTCGTCTCTCTTGATGTGTTGGAAGCTATGTAAAACTTATTTTTGATGTTTTAGCTTTTTGTAGAAAACGTCATTAAAACCCCATTAAGGAAATCCAAGGAACTAGAAATAGATACACTCGCATAGAAACTAGGGCATGTTACAAGCATCAGCAAAGGGAGTAGACATGTCATAGTGCTCACCCATCTCATGGGTCACAAGGAATTTTTCAAATATTTTCCTTGCCTCAAATCTGCTGGCCAAGCGGTTAATTAAACAAGAAACGTATAAATGAAACCGAATGCAAAGACACAAGTAAAAGAACACAAGATTTTACGTGGTGAAAGCTTGACAGCGTGTCAAGGAAACATCCACGGGGCAAGGGATTGGATTATTTATTCAATCAACAATTATTTTCCACGATTACAATAGTTCGGGCATACATCAGTTATAGAAAAGCCTCCTTCGTTACATAACTGCTGCTTCGGTATAAAACTAACTTGGCAGTAACTAATACAATTTACACATATTTACTTAATTAGTTGTCAAATTCCAACAAACTCCACCTTGACAACAATTTTCCTAATCGCTTTCCCATGCCCATTCATCATCTCTTCTGCAAGCCAAGAGAAGCTAAACACCATTGCAGCTTCTCTGCTGTAACTGGCTTCGTGAATATGTGTGCATAATTCTCCCGTGCATGGACCTTCTTGAGAGCTATTTTTCCGCCATCGATCACATGTCTCAGAAAATGATACCGTACATCAATGTGCTTGGTATTGCCACGATAAGCTGGATTTGTAGCCAAGTGAATAACACTCTGACTGTCACATAGTACATTCACTTTCTCTTGCGTCCTTCCAATCTCATAAAGTAGACCCTTTAACCATATTGCTTCTTTACTGGCATCTGAAGCAGCTATATTTTCTGCTTCGGTAGTGGACAACGCAAATGTTTCTTGAAGCTTTGACATCCAACTAATTGCTCCACCTACAAGAGTAAAGACATAACCTGTAGTAGATCTCCTTTTGTCCAAATCACCTAAATAATCAACATCCACATATCCGTAGATTGTTCCTTCACTGCCATTAAATATGATGCAATGATCACCTGTGCCTCTTAAATATCAAAGCACCCATTTCACTGCTCGCTAGTGTTCTTCACCTAGATTTTCCATGAACTTGCTGACAACTCCAACTGCATGTGAAATGTCAGGTCTTGTAGATACCATCGCATACATTAAGTTGCCCACAACATTCGCATATGGTACATGAGATGTATACTGCTTTCTTCATCAGTTCTAGGACTCAAAACCCAAGAAAGCTTAAAATGGGAAGCTAATGGAAAATTAACAGGTTTCACACTGTTCATACTGAACTTTTCAAGTACTCTTTCCACATACTTCTGCTGTGATAACCAAATCTTACCATTTTTCCTGTCTCTGTGTATCTCCATGCCCAAGATATGTTTTGCTGCTCCAAGATCCTTCATATCAAACGTCTTAGAGAGCTGAGCCTTTAACCTATTGATCTCTTCCATGCTTTTGCTTGAAATAAGAATATCCTCAACATACAAAACTAAGATAATGAATGTGCCACTGGAACTCTTGAAGGATACACAATGATCATCCTCACTTCTAATAAAGTTCTGGCTCACCATGAAGGAGTCAAACTTCTTGCGCCATTGCCTGGGAGGCTGCCTCAGGCCATACAATGATTTCCTGAGCTTGCAAACTAATCTTTTGTTGCGACATTATACAAAACCTTCTGGCTATTCCATATATATCTCTTCATCCAAATCACCATGTAGAAAAGTTGTTTTAACATCTAACTGTTCTAACTCAAGGTTAAGTAATGCAGTTAGTGCCAACACAGTACGAATAGAAACAAGTTTTACAACTGGTGAAAAAATCTCATGAAAGTTAATACCTTCAACCTGAGAATACCCTTTTGCTACCGGTCTCGCCTTATACCTTTCGATACTTCCGTCAACTTTCCGTTTCAATTTGAAGACCCATTTGCATCCGAAAACACTTCTCCATTGGGGAAGTTCTACAAGATTCCAGGTATTTTTCTTGGCTAAGGAATCCATTTCTTCTTCCATAACCATTTTCCATTTTTCGTTATCCGTATCATCTACTACTTCTTGATAACAACAAGGTTCCCCATCTTCAGTAATTAAATCAAAAGATGAAGCAGAATCTTCATACCTTTTGGAAGTTTTTCTTTCCCTTGTAGACCTTCTTAGAGTGACTGGTTGCTGAACTGGTTTAGAAACTTGAACAACTTGCTTTGCGTCTTCAACACCTTTTCCTCCAAAAGTCTCGACTTTCCAAAAAAGGTCTAGCCTCCATCTGAATTTGTTGATTTGGCAGAGACTGAGCCGCCTCCATCTGGACACTTATTCTGTTTCAGTCTTCCACATCAGATAAAATCTTTGCTGTTGTACTCAAAGCTAAAATCTAGGAAATGTTTGGTGTAAATGACACAAACTTCCTTTGATACCATGCAGCGTCTTCTAGGGATCCCAATTTTCACGCAGCATTGATACTACGCAACGTCTTCGAGGGCTCCCAATTTTCACGCGGCGTCTCTCTTTCACCTTTTCTTATGCAGCATCTCTCTTCGAGGGGTCCCCAGTTTTCTCAAATCAAATCAATAGCTTTGATACCAATTGTTGGCGAAGCGGTTAATTAAACAAGAAATGTATAAATGAAACTGAATGCAATGACACAAGTAAAAAACCACAAGATTTTACGTGGTAAAACTTTGACAGGGTGTCAAGGAAACATCCAAGGGGCAAGGGATTGAATTCTTTATTCAATCAATAATTATTTTCCATGATTACAATAGTTCGGGCATTCATCAGTTATATAAGAGCCTCCTCCATTACATAATTGCTTCTCCGGTATAAAACTAACTTGGCAGTAACTAATACAATTTACACATATTTACTTAATTAGTTGTCAAATTCCAACAAAATCATAACTGGATTCTCCTTGGAAATACTTGGAATTTGGATCCATTCAACTAGGATGATCATTAAATACCATAACTTCTATTGATTAGGGTGATGTAGGCCAATCCATAGTTTTTAAGCATCTTCGTTAATTTCTTTTGCACACAACACAACTATAAATGATTGGTGATGTCAAGAATTTGATATCCAAATTGCATTTTTGCAATTTCTAACCATGCTCAAAACAAATTTTGAAACCAACTAGGCTATAAATGAACCAAACTGTTCCAAATACCAAAGGGAGAGAAAAGGCGTCAAAGCCACACCGATCGTTCTTTTAAACTGAATCATTTAATCATTAAAATAAATAGAAAAACATTTGCATCTCAAAGACCAAATTTCATTTCAAGGATCAAATTATTTTAAGATAGGGAGTGCGACTGTACTGACAGTATTTAGTGGTGCAACCATTCGTAAGTGTAATAGATGTTTCTCTTTTTGATATATATATATATATAATCGAAAATTAAAAATATTAGAATATCAAATTTGAATAACGAATATAGTATGATTTTTTCATAATATTTAATTTATTTATACATTAACAATAATATTTTAAACCATCGATAGCCCCAAGGGTTAGTTCAATCGGTCAAGCCGAGCCCTCGCCAATGGGAAGTCATAGGGTCGAAACCTGAAAGCTCTTGGGGTCAGGTCAGTAAATAGGCCGAGGGGTGTGGCCCCCTTCGGGTGGGGTCCACCCTAGAATTGTTCGATCCTGGACGTAGCGGACCCACTGACCATGGGTATCTGTGAACGAGTAGTGAAAAAAAAAAATTTATTTTAAACCATCAAAAAGAAAAATCTCATTCCAAATGTAGTTTCTAACTTAAAAGGCAAAAAATATCAAATTGGACAGCCCATTATATTCCATATTCTCACTCCAATTTCCCAGTCAGCAATGCTCACCCTAATTGATATGTACACTATTATAATTATAATATTTTAATGGAGTTTATGCTTGGATAGAGTCCTTATTCACAACATGGTCTCCTCGAAATAAACTAAACATCCTAAAATTGTTTAGTCAAAATATTCGTTTCTTCCTCAAAAGCAAATATTGATTTTTGTGATTTGTTCATATTATCTTCTTTAATAGTTTAAAAAAATATTTAAGAGCTTAACCTTGTCTCCTCATAAATTGCGCAAACATTTTATATATAAATAGTTTAGTAAATTATTAATAATTTTACTATTCTTTTTTTTGCTTAAGCAAGAGACGGTCCTTCTATTAACTTAGGTAAAAAATATTTTACACAGGTTACAAGAGACGCACAAAGGCACAAACTCCCACAAAGGGAGAGTGAAAATACCCAAAGTACCCATAAAACCCTCCAAAAATCAAACAGAAACAAGGCCTAGACCGCCCTGGAACCAAAAGCGGGCAAGTGGATCCAAAGCCCGTTGATCTGTCTTCTAATAATCCGGCAGTCAAAATTCAACCCGCGCGGAGGCGAAGCCCACAGAAAAACCCTTAAGTTGCATGATCAACATTGACCGTTGATCTTTTCCTTCTGATCCAACGGCTGGTGTCCATATCGCACGGTTTAAAAGCCCGCCGAGTACCGCGCGATGAAGGCG
>APFE031292228.1:9162-63841 GCA_000404065.3 Pinus taeda
ATAAACATGATTTTTAATGACTTTCTCTCTTTCTTGAAGTTTGACATGGAGAGCAGAGGTATCAGGCTTGACAAGGAGGATAATATGACTATTAATGGAGCCATATTAACTGCAGATAGTCATGGTGACAAATTTTAGTGTAACACTTATTCTACCTTTTGGAGGTTTAGATCATTGGCCTATACAACTGGAAGCTTGCCTCTTTGGCAAACCAAGGAACACCCCTTTCAGGTTTGAGAACGCTTGGCTCACACATTCAGATTTCCTCACCAACATTGAAGAATGGTGGAAGGAAGAGCTTCACCTACAAGGTTCAAAAATGTTCCTTCTACACAACAGGCTCAAACACATTAAAGGCAGACTGAAAGAGTGGAACAAAAAATAATTTGGTAATATCTTCAAAGCTAAGGAAGATGTGGAAAAGAAACTAAAGGAAATAAACCAAATTCTTATCACTGAAGGCTATACAGAAGAAAGGAAAGAGAGGGCTGAGTCACTCCAACAAGAATGGGACAATAGATTCCTTCAAGAGGAAATATTCTGGAGATAGAAATCCAGAGTACAATGGATTAAAGAAGGGGAGAGAAACACCAAATTCTTTCACAGATCCACCATAGCTCACAGAAACAACAATAGAATTGTGAAACTCACAGACCAGCATGGAATCAAGAGAAACACTCATGAAGAGATGGAGAAGGTTCTACTCCAGCATTTTCAGAAAATTGCTGAGGAAACCTTGGAAGACAGATACCAATCCATGCAAATATTTACCCAGTACGTCCCTAAATTGGTCACTAGAGAAGATAATTTCAAACTCAACAAGCCAGTAACAGAGGAAGAAATAGGGGAAGCCATGAAAGAGATGTAAAATGGGAAAGCACCAGGATCGGACGGCTTTAATGTAAACTTTTTCAAACCCTATTGGAGGATAGTGAAACAGGACATCCTGGAGGTAGTGGAAGACTCTAGAAGATTCAAGACAGTCTTAAAGGCACTCAACAAATCTTTCATCGCCTTAATCCCTAAACAGGAAAAGGCCACCTCTCCAGATAGATTTAGACCTATAGCTTTATGCAATGTGATATACAAAATTATATCCAAAGTCATTGCCAACTAGCTCAAACCTCTCCTCCCAACCCTAGTGTCAGAGGAGCAAACGGGCTATGTGGAAGGAAAACAAATTCTAGACAATATAATTCAAGCTCATGAAATGGTTCATTCACTCATTACCAACAAACAGGTAGGAATGATTATACAATTGGACATAGCAAAGGCATATGACAATCTTAGCTGGTCATACATAAGAGAAATATTAAAAGCCTATGGCTTTGATCACAATTGGATTAAATGGGTTATGGTGCTAGTTACAACTGCCAGCTGTTCAATTCTTCTTAATGGCTCTCCTTCAAGAACCTTCAAGCCTTCTAGAGGCCTCAGACAAGGAGATCCTCTTTCTCCTTTCCTTTTCATTCTAATGATGGAAGGGTTGGGGAGAGCTATCAGAGCTGCCAAGGAGGAAGGGAGAATTCAGGGTTTGAGACTCACTCAAGATGGGGACACAGTGACACATCAACAATTGTGAATGATACCATGCTTCAAGGCACACCCACTGTTAAGGAAGCCAAAGCATTCAAACAGATTCTGAGTGAGTTTTCTAGGGCAACAAGCACAGAGGTAATTCGTATTAAATCAAATATTTTCTTTTTCAATATGGATATTTCAATACAAAGAAATATTTCCAAAATCTTGGGCTTTCACAAGGAGTCACTACCTACGAAGTACCTGGGAGTTCCTCTCACTGACAAACTGCTTCACAAAGATATCTGGGAACCTGTTCTTAATAAGCTAAAAGACAAAATTAGCAAATGGACAAATAGAGCACTAAATCTAGCAAGGAAACTGGTTCTCACTAAGGTTATCCTCCAAAGTATCCCTATCTATATGCTATCTGCCATTCCAGCACCAACCGGAGTAGTTAATAATATAAGAAACATTCATAGAGACATTCTCTGGGGAAAGGTGAAGAAAAGAAGAAATGGGCCCTTGTGGCATGGGACAGAGTGTGCAAACCTAAGTCCCATGGTGGCCTGGGTCTGCATGACCCAGGAATTCTAAATAGAGTTCTTGGAGTCAAAGTCTGGTGGAGATGGCTTAAAGAAATACAAGCCCCCTAGGTAAAACTTTAGAAGCAACAATATGCTAGGAAATGGCAAGAGAAGAATCTAATCTGAATAACAGGATAGGTAAAAGGTTCTGCAATCTGGAATAGGGCATGAGAGAATAGGGCCCTAATCCAAAATCATAGTTTCTGGGGGATCAGAAATGGAAATCTAGCTTGGTTCTAGGAGGATAATTGGCAGCAGGAGAACGATCTCCGAAGTGAAGAATTAGCAGAAATTCACACTGATACCACCAACAAAGGACTAAGTTGGGTAAGTGACTACTGGGACCAATCAAAGAACAATAGAAAATGGAGAACATGGAAACTTCCATATTATAGAGAAATGGGTATGCTGCAAACTCACGCTATAGCCCTTAAAGGTCTTTTAGACAAGGGACAAATCTTAAACTCAGACTTGGATGATCAAATAAGATGGGGAAAGAACAAGGCATGTCTCTTCAACCTCAAGGAAGCCAAAAGGATAGATGCAAGGTTTAACCTTTCAAACACAGACAAGACATGGAAAGAAATCTGGGAAAATCCTCATTGGATGAAAGTCAAATTGTTCAAGTGGTTGGTTCACCAGGGAAAGATTCTGACATGAGATAATCTTAAAAAAAGAGGCTTTGTTGGCCCCTCAAGATGTCATCAAGATGTCATTTATGTAGACAATAGGAAGAAACTACAAATCATCTCCTAGATAGATGCACTTTCACCACAACACTCTGGAATTGGGTTGGAGAAGTCTTTGAGTAGACAAACAGAGATGTTAATAACATCATCACTACTTTGAAGAATTGGAGGAAAAATTTCTCGGATAATGAGATCATAAACTCAACCTAGATGCTAACCTGAGGATTCTTAATCTGGAATGTCTGGAAGGAGTGCAGCAATAGGATTTTCAAGGAGAGCGAGTTCAACGAGCAACATACTCAAACTAGTCCTTCAACAACTCAAAGAAACTGTTCATATCCTAGGAGGAGCAGCTACTGGCAAACCCATCGAACCAAGAAAGGCCAAAATATTGGAGAAGTTAGAGCTCAAGGTTATCCCCCCTAGGGTTCTGTGCAGATTATTAAGAAAACTTCAACAGAAAAGTCCTCTTGGCAACCCCCTCCTTAAGGTTTTTTAAAATTCAACATAGACGAGGCTTCAAAAGGGAATCTGGGAGAAGCTATTTATGGAGGAGTTTTGAGGGACGAGGAAGGAAATATACAGGTCATCTTCCACAGTTATCTAGGAAAATCAACTAACATATGGCTGATGGCAATGGAATTATGCTTAGAAATACTGCCCAAATACAACATTCAAAATGTCATCATTGAGGCTGATTCAGAACTAGTCATTAAATCAGTGAAGAGGATAAATGTTGGCACTACTCCTAAGAAAATCTCATAACATTGGCGGCTTCTGCAAGTTTACCAAAGAATCCAAGCACACCTAAAAATGCTGAGAACCCTCAAGTTGATGCATGTTCGTAGGGAAGCCAACAAAGTGGCAGGCTGGCTTGCCAATAAGGGGGTTCGAAATAAACATATCGATTTCTGCTGCTGGTGGGAGGAGACAACAGATGACAGGTTGAAGGAGGGATGTTCATCCAGGGCCCTCAGATACCGACAACAGCATCAGGAAAATCAAGAGGCAGTATTTGCGGACATAGAGCCACAGTGACGAGGTCCAGTGATTCTGATCTCATTATGAAGTGTTATGTCATAAGTAAGATCCTTTTTAGGTTGTCGGTCTATGTCGGCCTCATTAATGCACGTAATGGAAAACCAGATGTCTCAAGGGGGCGGCTGGATGGAGGGATCTTCATCTCCCCTAGGCCCATGAGTCGGAACCCATATTTTGATGGTAAAAGAAAAACCCCACCTTTTATTCCTGTGAACAGCTTTACTGCCCTTGAGGTGGTTTCCGGTATATCGCAAGCTCATCAAGCAGAAAGTAGTTTTTCTAATTTGGGAGCAATTCCACTCACCATGCGACACGTGGACAAGGGTGGAGTGGAATTACCGCCTTCATCGCGCGCTAACTATCGAAGCTCTTAACCCGCATGATATGATCTGTAATTGTTGGCTCTAACGAGGAAAATCTACAGCCTGGATTTTGCATGCAAGTTGGTGGGTCCACAACAGAGGTTATGTATCGAGCTATTCATTGGACCTGTCCGAGATCACGTGCAAATGGTGGATTTCGGAAGGATAAAGTGATCGAAGGATAAGTCAAAAACGGACCCTATAGAATTATTGATTATGGTCTATTGGGTTCATCGGGTCCGATTCATTTGTTAATAGGTGTGCATGTTGGCCACCCGATTTGTTTTGCATCCACTCGATCTTCAGCGAAAGATCCAATGGTCAGTCTCGGCCTGCAAGTTTGTTTTCGTGGGCCCGCGTCCTTGCGTCCACTTTGTCATTTTGAGACCATGATTTGGGGTAGGCTATTGGCCGGATAAATCGATCTTGCGGACAAACAAATCTATCTCTCTCTAAACATATGTGATTCATTAATAAAAACTATAGAGGTTTTTAAACCCTACCTTAAGTCCAACACTAGTTTGTAGCAGCCATCCTTCAACCGTCCGAAAGAGTTTCCTTTTGAGAACCTGCAAACACAAACAAGCAAACATCAAATAACACCTGCATTGATAATATCATAAATCATGTTCATTAAGGTGATCAAGGAATCCATAAAATAAACCATAAAACACAGCTTATTGAGAAAAACAAAATTATTTGTATTAACTTTGAAGTAGAATAACCTTACAACCTTTTCAGCTTGATGTTGAACAAGCTCTTCCCAGGGTCCGAAACAGGAATCTCCTTTACTTTGACAAGCCTTACACTCTTCCAAATGAGATCAAAGAGGTATGTAATCTCTCCTCATAAAGCTCAATTAGGAAGACTAAGTTCCAACAGCACTTCACCTCAAAAATATTCAGCTTTCAACCTCCCAAGTAACCAGCCCAATGCTTCATTTTATAGTGCAAAGGAAGGAGGTTATAGGTCCACCTATGAAGGGATAGAGTCCTCCTTCAAAGGATAAGCTCCTCACATCAAGGGGTTAGCTCCTTAAGGTATGGGATGCATGAACCTTAAGGGAGCGAACTTGCCACCTCAAGATTCCTTCCAGAAGCTTCTAGAAATGACTCAAAATTGAGTTTTTAAGAATATACTTGCGCCTTTTTAACTTTTACAAGGGTCCGCACCCATAACACAAAGACAAAGCGGTCAGGTGCGCAAGGGACATGACCTTTAGGTGCAGGACCGCAGGTAATGCTAAGAGAAAGTGTGGAACCAGAGTTTTATAGACTTTTGAGGGCTTTCTCTTATTTTCAAGGCTTGATATGAGGAACTGAGGCTTAAGACTTGCAAAGGAGGAAAGTAAGCACATTTCCTTATTAAGTTTGAAATGGCTAGAAAAGGGTGTACTAACTGGTTTTGCATTGCGCATATTAAATCTTTTCAACACCTTTTGTATGTACTCATTCTGAGACAATGTTAATTTGTGATTTTTCCTGTCTCTAGTTATTCTCATACCAAGGATTTGTTTTGCGGCTCCCAAATCCTTCATTGCAAATCAATTTGCCAATTTTCTTTTGAGCACATTTATTTCCTGCATGTTAGACCCAGCAACAAGCATGTCATCCACATACAATAACAATATAATATAGTTGCCATCATTTTGCTTTTTCAGATAAACACAATGATCAGAGTGACATCTAGTATAACCTTGTTCAGACATAAACTTGTCAAATTTTAGATACCACTACCTTGGAGCCTGTTTTAAGCCATACAAGCTCTTTTTCAGATTGCACACTAGTTTCTCCTTCCCTTTCACCTCATATCCTTGTGGTTGTTGCATATATATCTCTTCTTCCAAATCCCCATGGAGAAAGGTTGTCTTTACATCTAACTGCTCAAGATGAAAATCTTCAACTGCCACTGGACTTAAAATAGTTCTGATTGAAGTCATTTTAACAACAGGAGAAAATATTTCATCAAAATCAATAGCTTTCTTCTATGCAAACCCCTTTACCACAAGTCTAGCTTTGTACCTTTGTTTTCCTCCATCTTCTTCCTTCAGCCTATAAACCCATTTATTCTTCAATTTAGTTTTTCCTACAGGCAACCTGACTAAGTCCCAAGTTTGGTTATGCATTAAGGAGTCCATCTCTTCTTCCATGGCTAGCTCCCACCTCTTCCTGCTTTCAACCTGCATTGCTTCTTCATAACATTCGGGTTCACCAGAATCAGTCAACAATAAATAATATAATGAAGGAGAGTATCATTCAGGGGGTATACTTACCCTGGCAGATCTTCTAACACCACTTTCAGGTGTTTGGGGTGCCTGTTGCTGTTGTGGTGGTTATTGTTGTTGTGGTTGTTGATTATTATTATTTTCAGGCACCTTTACTTTTTCAGTGATCTCATCAAGAACTGTGTATTCCTTGTTTTCTTTTTCCTATTTCTTTTCCTGCCATTGATTCTTATACAAGACCTTTTCATTGAATATTACATCTCTGATCCTAATGATTTTGTGATTTTCATAATCATATAAGCGATAACCAAAATCATTAACACCATATCCAATAAAGGTACATTTATTTGATTTTGCCTCAAGCTTTGTTCTATTTTATTTATTAATATGGACAAAGGCCTCACAACCAAAAGGCTTTAAAAGAAAGTAGTTTACCATTTTACCTGTCCATGCTTCCTCTACAACACCACCATCCAAAGAACTTGAAAACCCTCTGTTTATTAGATAAACAGTAGTATCTACAACATCTACCTAAAATTGTAAAGGCAATCCTGCATGCAATCTCATGCACCTTGCATGCTCCATGATTGTCCTGTTCATCCTTTCTGATGCACCATTTTCTTGTGGTGTTCCTGGAACTGTCTTCTCTCTGCGAATTCCATTCTCAGAACAGTACCTATCAAACTCTTTGCTGCAATATTCACCTCCATTGTCTAATCTGAGACACTTCAACCTTTTTCCTGTCTCATTTTCAACCAAAGCTTTCCATTTCTTGAAAGTATCAAATACATCAGATTTATTTTGAATACAGTAAATCCAAGTTTTTTTGGTTGCATCATCAATAAAAGTAACATAATAACGAGATCCACCAAGAGATGATATCTGAGCAGGTCCCCATACATCTGTATACACAAGCTCTAATGTTTCGCTCTTCTTTTCTTTCCCCACTTTGAGAAATCTGACTCTCCTTTGTTTTCCATAAATGCAATTCTCACAAAATTTTAAATCAACATGCTTCAAACCTGGCAACAAATTTCTTGAGTGAAGAATCTGCATCCCCTTCTCACTCATGTGCCCGAGCCATGATGCCACAATGTCGTATCTTCTCCTGTAGAGGTTAAAGCATTAACAAAATTAGAAATACCATTGCATAAATACAATGTACCAACCTTTCCTCCTTTCGCTATTTCCAAGGATCCTTTAGTGACCTTCTAGGTTTTATCTGTGAAAGTAGTTATGCAACCTTCACCTCCCAACTGCCCTATTGAAATCATATTTTCTTCAAATATGGAACATGCCTTACCTCCTTCAATAGCCATTGATTTCCATTTTGTTGTTTTATGAAAACTATACCCATTCCAACGATTTTACAGGGTTTATCATCACCCAATCGAACCTGTCCAAAATCTCCTTGAACATAATCATGAAAATATTTCCTATCAAGTGTGGCATGGAATGAGGCCCCTAAATCTACCACCCAGGCATCAATAATATTTTCTAATGAAATAATCAAAGCATCTTGCAACACATGACATGTTACATTCGCTTCATGATTAGTTTCTTGTTGCGTGTCTCCTTCTTTTCCCTTTCGAGACTTGCAGTCTTTCTTCAGGTGTCCTTTCTTCCCGCATTTCCAGCACACTATCCCCGATTTAGACTTGGATCTGGCTTCTCTTGACTTATTGTGATATCCAGGGCTCTTTCCTCTTTCCATTTTTCTTCCCCTAGTCTTTGTAGTCAAAGCATTACCTGATGTCTCACCAGAGCTTTTCCGTCACATTTCCTCGCTAAGGATTGCACCAACAACATCATCAAACTTTAAAGTACTAGATCCAGAGACAGAGTTACTAAACCATTCCAACTTTCTGGCAATGAGCACAGAAATAAAAGAGCCCTAACTTCATCACCAAAATTTACCCCTACATAACTTAACTGACTTGTAATTGTATTAAAATCATTTAAATGATCAACAACATATCCACCTTCTGACATCTTCATATTAAATAAACGCTTCATAATAAATACCTTATTTGAGGCCGAGGGTTTTTCATATAGTTTGGCCAATGTTGATATTAAACCCTCTGTTGTCATTTCCTTTGAAATATTAAACGCTACCGACGCCGCTAGGCACAGCCGTGTTGTTCCAAGTGCCTTTTTGTCAAGAATATCTCATTATGTGTCTGTCATACTCGTCAGCGTCTTTGTCTTTCCACTCAATGGTACGTACAGATCTCTCTGATACAGATAATCTTCCATCTGCATCTTCCACAGCTGGTAGTTTTAGCCGTTGAATTTTTCGACCCTAAACCTACCATCTTCTGCCATTGCTCCCACTCGAACCAAGAACCCTTCTCTTCTACGCGTTTATCAACCAAATAGACCTTCGGCTCCAATACCAGTTGTTGGAGTCACGATTGCTGTTACACCAAAACCCGCAAGTGTTAGTAAACAAACACATCGCTAGATTTAAGCACATGCCACGAAACACACGGGGAGCATTGACCTTCTACACCGCCATTAACGGGGAGCCAACAATGTCCCCCCAACACGAGCCTAGTGTGTTTCGAACTCAATACTTCTAGCTCTGATACCAGTTATTAGAAAATTACATATTACAGAGCAATGGAACACATAGAATATTGCATAAATATAAACACAGAAAACGCATAAAACCAGAGAGACACAGATATACGTGGTTCACCCAGTTTGGGCTATGTCCACGGAGAAACAACCAGTCCTTTTTTTTTATATTATCCAGCAAATTGAAGAGATACAACCTACAGTAGATCCGCTATAACTCCCTTTTCGCTCTCAATCTCCTCTGTCTTCCTCACTCATAATACACATCTATTACCTAGCCTCAATACAATGCCCTCATACAAAGAGATGGGTTTGCCTTCTAGAGCAAAAAACCCTAAACTAAACATAAGTTCTACCGTCAGATCATCCACCTAATGAACGGCCCAGATTGACTAGAAATTACTATACTTTTACAAGGCAATTTTACATTTGTTTTTAGCTTCGGGGGTGCTGTCCTCGAAACCCCTGCTGGGGGACCGCTGGCCCCCGGACCCCCCCAGCCAGGGGGGGATCGGCCCCCCCGAACCCCCGCAGGGGGGGACAAGTCCCCCTGCACCCCCCCCTTGTGGAGGGGTGTACAAACTTCCTGGGGTATACATCCGGCTGAAACAAAGACCTCCAAAAATCATGGTCCACACCCAACAACAGAATCTAAGATGGATGGTTTAAAGAAAGATGTAGAAGCTAAGATGTATGGCGTGGAAGCTAAGATGAATGGTTTATAGAAAGGCGTGGAAGCTAAGAAGGATGGTTTAAAGAAAGGTGCAGAAGCTAAGATGAATTACATAGAAGCTAAGATGAACGATTTGAAGATAGATTTGTAGAAATTTTGAATAATAGAACACTTATTCATAGAGATTATCCTGATTATACACTATTTGCGGAATGCATGCATAATACATAACCTCCTCTATGTTGATCATCAATTTGCAGAATTAAAACATCAATCGCATGCGCACATTGAAACATCAATCACACATATCAACACAGTATATCACGGGGAAAGCATACAGCTGAAAACCCCCAACTATCTGTATATTATAATGATTGAGAACATGTAACAATACATAGTACAATACTCTTCGCAAGTACTCAGCACTATCTCCACCTGTTACACACAAACTAGCTCAGATCTGAATCAATCACAGGTTCAAATCTCCTTCGTTGCTTGCATGCCTCCACTGCGCAATCCTGCATGAGAATAGATTGAAGAGTCAGCTCCAAATTCATATTCCCTTCGCCTATACCACATAATCCTCATTGGAAAATACTAAATCCATTGATTGTGCAAATCTCATGCACAGCTATAGTCACAACTGATAGTAGACTCACCCTTTCACCCACCTCTAACACTTGTCTCCACTGAACTGTCCATGCATTGAGTTAACTGATGTATTATTTAGTTGATTTATGAGTTAATAATTAGTGAATTAATTAATAATTAATTCAAACCACTCATCATTAGTCTATTTGTTAGTTAGACTAAATACAACTAGTTCAACTAAGTCAAACTGAACACAACTCCATCAACTCCTCATTCAACTCCACAGAACTCAATCACTGAAGTTCCAACTGAAGTCCTTCATGCAATAGCTCAAGTTAACCCACAAGAAAAGTGTATTTCCTTCTGGCAGTTGCATGTGCCACATCTATAGCTCAAACTGAAGTGCTGCAAGAGAATAAGATAATGTTTATAGTCCAAATATTATTAAGAGCTAATAATATTTGACTGTTCTATTTTTAGCCTAGCAGTCTAAAAATAGACTCCACCCATATGTCTAAAAATAGAGGTCCATCTATTTTTACCAACACAACTAATCATCCACAAATAGCATCCTGCAACTCATAGACCATGATCCATATGTCTAAAAATAGACTTTGCGCCAAAAATAGCTTGCGGGAACACTTAGTGAAGGCGACTTCTTTTCACCAAGCTCCATCATCTTGTTGCATTTTCAACATTTACATAGGGATTTAGTTAATACCCAGGAAAAGGAATATGGGCGATCTATATGATAAAGTTAGGAATTAATATGAAAGGCGATGGGCGGAATGGGTTTTTGCTAAGTAAAAAGGTAAAATGTAACATTTGCGCACTTCACTTTATACTTAGGATAAAAGGTTTTTTGTGGGTTTTTTGAATGAAGAGGATTTACATGGGGGGTTTTCATTTTTCCTAGGAAAAAGGTGTTTAACCTTAGGAAAAGGGGTTTTATTATGGTAATGTGGGGGAGATGAATTTCATGAAGGAAATTCTGTCACTTGATGTCCTTAAGTCAGTAAGCCGAGGGTCCGGTCCCACCAAAAGTCAGAGAAATGCTCTGAGCCTTTTTGACTTGAAGGATTTAAAGTGGTAGAACATGCTTGTAGATAGGAAGTTAATAAGTAAGGGGAAAATGAATGAGGGGGAGTTAATTACATTAATTTGTAAACCTTTGCTTTTGCCTTCACTACTGATCATACATATTGAAATATGAGTCTAAGCATGATGCATTTATCTTGATCCAATTAACTTTATACTTCAACAACCTTTCTTCTACTTACCCATTTACCTATTCTAACATTTTTTCTTCATTTTATTTTGGGTGCATTTAGACTAGAAAACCCTTATCAACCATTTTTCTTTTGAAAAGTAATCTATCTAATTTTAACCTTATATCATCCAAAGGCTCAGATTAAACTGATGAACTCCTTTTATCTTCTACCTATGAGAATTAATTTAAAACAAATCCAATTATGATGCAACTCTATAATTGGATAAAATAACCTAGTGTGGCATCTAAACAAACTTCACACAACTATTATCTTTCAAACCGAATTTAGAACAAAGTAGTGGCATATAGATTTGTAACACTTTCACAGTTGATTTCTTTTTCTTTTTTGCCTTCCCAAGATTTTATTTTTGCCTTCATTTTTTAGGGTTTCTACCCTAACATTTTCTTTGATATGGGCATATTTATCAAAATATTTTCCTAACATTTTTTATTCAATATTCTTTTTGTCCATATCCTATCTTAACATTTTGTAAATACATTTTCATTTTTTGTCTAATTTATTCCAACTTATCAAAACCAAAAAATGCTACAATAGGTGGAAATGAGTTTTTCCAAGAGAGGCTTTATTCTATTTCCTAGTAACTTGGTGATGATTTTGTAGGACGCATTACAAAGCAAGATTGGCCTAAATATGTAAAATGCCTCCAGGTCAGATTCTTTGGGAATTAGAGCAAGGAAGGTGGAATTTGTGCTTCCTCACACATTTGCTTTCTAGAGGAAGCCTTTGATCATTCAATACAAATTAGCCTTGATAGTGTCCTAGCAGATTCTATAGAAGTGAATGGAGAATCTGTATGGTCCTGGGGCTTTGTCTGGTTCCATCTTCCATATTACATTGCTTATTTTGTCTTCAGTGAATGGCTTAAGGAGAGTTGCGTTGTCCTCCTCGTTTACAACATTGGGACGTGCTTGAGGAAGTCATGAGCGTCCTCACCATCCACTGCACCTTCTTCTTTGAACAATAGCTAAGAATGAGAGGTTTCCACCTCTTTTATCTGAGTTGTGCCTTTGAGTACAACCCCGTATAGCGAGGTGATTTTAGCAATGTGGTTTCCAAATAGATAGGTTCGGATTTGCTTATGGAAGAAGACTGTGTTTTTATTTCCAGACACAAGCTAGAGATTACGAGACTGGAGTCTCTGTAGAAATTTTGAATAATTTAAAACATATTCAACAGAGATTATCCTGATCATGTACTATTGCGGAAAACATACACAATACATAAGCTCCTCTACGTTGATCATCAATATAGCAGCATCAATAACAATAAAACATCAAGAGCATTCACACATAACACAGTATGTATCCCGGGGAAAGCATCTCGCTAAAAACCCCAACTATCTGTATATTAATGATTGAGTCATGTAACATTACAAAGTACAATGCTTATCACAAGCAATCCAGTACCAGCTCCACCTGTTACACACAATAAAGCTCAGATCTGAATCAATCACTGGCTCAAATCTCTTCCGCTGCTTGCCTGCCTCCGCTGCTCAATACCTGCACAAGAACCGGTGATAATTCCAAGGCAGCCACGTCTTTCCTTGGCTAAATCACGTGAGAACAATCTACAATGTGGGAAAACTCATTGGCATACTCAATCCCCTGATTTGTGCAAGATCTGGTGCACAACTATAGTCACAACTGATAGCAATCTGATCCTCTAACACCTGTCGCTGCTGAACTGAACATGCACTGACATGCAACTGAGTTAACTAATGTATTCTATAGTTGCATTATGAGTTAATAACTTGTGAATTAATTAATAACTAATTCACTCAACTCATTTCTAGTCTATTTGCCAGTTAGACTAAATACAACCAGTTTAACAAAGCTAAACTGAACACAACTCCATCAACTGCACCTCCAGTCCACTAAACTCAACTCACTTGAGTTCTAACTGAAGTCATGCATGCAAATATTCAACTAACCCATAAGAACCACGTATTTCTTTCATGCAATTGCATGTGCCACATCCGTAGCTCGAACTGAAGTGCTCCAAGAGAATAAGACAAAGTTTATAGTCCAAATATTATTGTGAGATAATAATATTTGACTTTTCTATTTTTGACAGCCAGTCTAAAAATAGACTTGATCACTCACACTGTGATCACTCACACTTCATCAAAAATAGAAGTCCATCTATTTTCTCAACTTGATCAATCATCCATAAACAGCAACCTGCAATCCATAGACATGATCCATATGTCTAAAAATAGACATAGTCTAAAAATAGACTTGCGCAAAAAATAGCCTGCGGGCCCACTTAGTGAAGGCGACTCTTTTCACTAAGCTCCATCATCTTGTTGCAATCTCAACACGCCGAGTCGAACTGACGTGGGCGTGACGTAGCAGTGATGTGGGCAGGCAGTAAAGCACAAGCGGTAAGTGGTTTTTCTCAGACTTCTCTGGATACGGTCATGGTATTGTCAGAGGGCGGCCTGAGAAAATATGGGGGTGACGCGTGGCAGAGGCCTGACGTCACCGTCTGACAGTTTCTCGGGCGGTAAGGTTCAGTGATCGGGGCCCGTCCGATATGAATGTGGGCCGTCGGATGGGAAAGCCCAGATCTGACGGTCGACGGGTTGATGAGATGCAAGGACAATACGGAATGCGGGGCAAATAAAATATTATTATTTTCTGAAATGTGTGCCCGGCGGAACATTATAAAAAGTGGGCTTTCATGGTTTTTTGCAGAGTTACGTGTTAAAATGGGATTTTACATAGGTTTATTTACAAAGAGGGTTTAGGTTATTAATCCAAGCAAATCTTGGATTAATCCCAAGATTAATTTTCCAGCGCTCTTTGGGTCGCGCTCAATGTTTTAGCGTTTGAAAACATTCAAAACGATACGTAGAGCTATAATGCTTGGGGAAGGGGATATATAGATATTTTGGGTTTTTTGCCAAATTTACATAGTAATAGGGGGAATAGGGGGTATAAGGAGTTAAATAGTGATAGATTATTAGTTAATATGAGTGAAAAAAAGGTGGATGAGGGGGGTAAAATACTAAGCTGTTATATGAAATCAACTTAGTTTTTAGGAAGTAGATCAAAATGAAAAGAATTTTTACACAGGAAATGTGGCTCTTAAAGAAACAAGAACCAACAAAATACTTTGACTTCTTTCATGAACATAGGTGGCATAGGGATGTTAGCCATGAATGTGATGGGGGGTAATCTGGAAGTTAGACATGCTTCATTAAGTTGCTGTAAGACTGCTGAAATAGGAAATCTGCACTGGCACCATGTTTTTACCTTTGCTTAGGCCAGTGAAATGCCATAAACCATGCTTTCTGCAACCCCATCTACCTACCCACTCTATTGCCTAGCATTTTTTTGTTACTCCAAGGAGGGTGCACTTAGACATGCAAAACCTGTGCCTTTTCTTTTCCTTTGGCTTTTCTTTTGATTTTCTATCTAAAACTACCCTTATTTCTTCCAAGGCCCCAGATTAAGCAGTTGGGAACCTTCATTCTCTACCTATCTACTTTACCTGCCAAGATTGAACTATTTGGACAGATTTCTTTCTCTAATCTACAACGAAAATTGAAACATGGCATGACCCAGCTTAGGTTGTTGGATCACCCATTCAGAAGTAGGGCAACATCAACCAAATGTAAGTATATTTCTTCCACAAGAATATGAGATCTTTGTATCACCAAAGTAGATCATATTGGCACTTCCCCTGCCAATCATGAAAAATGAAACCTATTGGTATAGGTAGCTAACATGTGTGTGTGTGTTAAGATCACAACTATACATTGGGTTATTTTCTTCAATCTTCAGTGCCATCTACAGACTCCTAAACCAAATTTATCCTTCAAAGAAGAATACAATCGATACAAAGCAGATACAGGTCTTTGGAGGTGAATATCTTCTAATAGGGCCCCAAAATTAAACAAAGCTTACAATATACATAACCTACTTCAAAATATAATCCTTGATTACAACATATTCCCCCAATCCACATTGACTAGTTGCCCCCCCCAAAAAAAATTGATATTTGAACATGGGATTCATGCTTAATCCACTAAGGGATGGAAGATGGTATTAATTGACCATTAACCGTCAACTCTCTAAACTTTAATTGCAACCTTGGTTGGCATATTGATTTGATTCCTAGTTATTATCCCTTAGAATGTGCTTGAAACTCATCTTTATGATATCTTTTGATACTTTTTAATCCAATTTAGGAGATTATCTATAAGTTTGTCTCTAGGGGAAGATCCTTTGACCAAGTAATGAATTACTAGAATGGAGTCACACGACACAACGAGAGAAGATACCTAGAATTCTTTGGTAAGAAGAATGCCTTGGAGTAAACCATATGCTTATGCCTAATTATATGTCATCTTCTCCAAGCCCCATGAATACTCTAAAACTTTGATTTATTTGGGGCCATAAAGGACCCTTCCCTGTCTTGTCGCCCCTGATTCTCATGTATTAATAACGATTAATAGTTTGCAATAATATATATTAATGTATTAGGGTTATAATTATATTATTGTAATTTCAAATATTTAAATACATACTACTATTATATTATTAATATCGATATTACTAATGTTAATAGTATTAATATGGATGGTATTGATGATAGGTTCTACTAAGAATAACTTTAGAGAATGTCACATGCCAAGAGTGTAATTATGGTGGACGCGCACAATTTTTTCGATCAAATACCCAATCGTAGTGTGGGTTCATGGATTGTGATAATTGGGACTTCAATAATGGCTCCCCATAGGAGGCCCTGTATCTCTTCTTCTAGATGATGGGTACTGGCATTATGTGAAGGTGGAGAGATTCAATAACATGGTATGGTGATTCATGGCCGAATAAAAAGGAGTGGATATAAGCCCCATGTTGTTGTGAAAATTTGCCTCCTGCACATGCATATAAAATGTGGGAGGGTAAAGTTTGCACGTGAATTGTTTGTCCAAATGACTAAATGAGATGTCATATCATGGATGATTTTGTTGCCTAGGTATGCGCAAAATGAAATTATAGATGAAGATTTGAAGCTTTTGAATGGAATTCTTGAGAAGGATGTGATCTCACGGAATGTTATGATCACATGGTTTGTACAAAATGGACCTCTTAACGAGGCTCAAACATTGTTTGAGAAAATGTCCCGGTGAGATAAGGCCTCTCGAAATGCAATGACAGGGGGGTTTGTATGGGTCGGCCCTGTTGATGAGGCCTTGAGATTTTTTTTTTGGAAACATGGCAACATGCTACTTCCTCGTGGAATACGATGAGAGTGGGGTTTTCACAAAATGGGTTTGTGGATAAGGCCATCAATCTCTTTGGAAAAATGCCTCACATGGATGTTTTCTTATGGACTATGATGATTATAGGATTTACACATAATGGCATTGATGATAAAGCCTTGAAATTGTTTAAGAAAATGCCTCGGTTGAATGTGGTCTTGTGGAATGCAATATTTAAAACATTTTCACATAATGGGAAAGCTGAGGAGATTGTGAGACTTTTGGCACATAATGGATGTGCAGATGGGGAAGAGTCAGGCCATAAAATCTAGCAAATATTCATTAAATATATTAATGGGAAGTCCTCTCTAATCTGGATCTAGATTCATATTTGATGGAAAATTTGAAGCATCACATCGAGAGAAATTTTGGCATCCTTGCAAATTCATTGTGCCTATCTTTTGTGGGGAAGATGCTTAAGGATCCTCCCTAGATGAATGACTATCACATCTCTAGGAACTCTACCATTATATTGAACTTGAGGTTGTGTGGTGGAGTTGTGGGACCTATAAACTCTTGTGAATCCGCCTCTTTCAAGATTTGGCAAATGGAAAGGAATTCGACCCAACATATCAACTTCAATACAACTTAGAACCCTACATTATAGAACAAATGGAACAAGTACCATCCATGGAGGTAGATCTTACACATACAAACTCCCTTTTTTCTGCTCTTCAATTTAAGGTTGTAATATGTAGGTTCAATGGTTTTTGGCCTAGATCTGACGCTTTACATCAGTGGGTCTTTTCATCCTATACCCCCAACTATGAGATTTATCTATGTTCCAAAGGATTTTTTATTGTCCAATTTGATACTTAGGTTGATCTGGATAAAGTATTGAATGATGGGCCATGGTTTTGGGGAAGAGCTAGGCTGTTCATCCCCCATGATTCTCGCATTTTGATTCGACACAAATGGTGGTCTCGACAATGTCGCCATGAGTGAGACTACCAAACCTCCCCCTCCCTTATTGGCACCACAATGTCGTAGAGGAAATTAGAAAAACCCTAGGAAAATTCAAAAAGTTGGACTTCAAAAGAATAGAGAAAGGTCTATTTACCTTTGCCAAAATTGGTGTAGAAATAGACCTCAACAAAGGTTTACCTAACCATGTTCAATTGAAACATAAACGCTTTCAGTGGACCCAAGTATTATATTATGAGAACAAGACATTCCAATGTCGATTATGCTACCAAACAAGACACTTGCAAAGCGCATGCCCATAGGAAAAAAAGTTTTCAAAAAATAAAAGGGGGTAGGCCATAAATGAAAAGGATGGTAGCCCTCTGATTTTACCCTCTTAGATGAAGAAACCATGGAGAAACATCCCAACCAAGAAAACATGGATGAACAAGTCCAACACAGTACCATATCTTATATGTAGAATGATAGTGAATCATAAGAGATCCAGGCTTCAAAACAACAGAAAAATGTGGCACTTATAGATAATGGGATAGGGATTACAAAGAGAGATCATGTTTCTAAGAGCTTATAATCGGACAAAGAACCCCTTTTGAAGACAACATGTTGCGAACTAGAAATGGTTCTAGCTGGTCCAAAGTTAGGGAGGTGGAAAAAAGTGCAAAAGAAGAAAAGCTAAAAATAGAAGTTAAGTGATTATTGTTACACTTAACTTTGAAGTTTCATATGCAACTTTTATCAGTTTTTTATCTTTAGATTATAAGTTGAGAGACTTATCTTACATAATGCATTTCAACATATGAAAAATCTATTTTTGTTTTATTTTTTCAATTTGAATAAAATTACGGGTCTTTTCCCTTTGGAAAAAAATAGTATTAATGTTAATAGTATTATTAATAACTTTATTCTTATTTTATTTATGTTAACATTATATTCTAATTTTATAATACCATCGTAAATTATCTTATTTTTAGGTTTTATATTGTTTTTTCTCTTTCATTTGTCCTTTTACTAGAGGTTTTGGCCAACCATTTAATTTGTTCTTTTCTTCCCCCTTTCATCCCCTTTATTTATGCTTGGTTCTCTCTGTTATTATCTCAATAAACTTTCCTGATAATGGGTCTTGTTTTTTACTTGAAACGTTGTTTATTAAAATGGAAACCGTGGATCAATATCTAGCTTTTCTCTCTTCAAATCCCTCAAAGTTGCCAACTATTATTATGGCTGGTAATTGAGCCACTATCCATTTATACATTACAAGGAAGGCAAG
Organism: Pinus taeda; assembly: GCA_000404065.3. Lineage (NCBI taxonomy): Eukaryota > Viridiplantae > Streptophyta > Pinopsida > Pinales > Pinaceae > Pinus > Pinus taeda. Next base: position 28,183 of record APFE031292228.1, read on the forward strand.
GGGATCCCACAAGGTTTTTCTTAAAACACACACACACACACACAAATGTGTGTGCGCTCGTGCATGTGTGTGCATACATACATGTGTGTGTGCATACATACATGAGTGCATGTGTGTATTTGTGTGCAGACATACATGTGCATGAGTGAGTGAGTGTACGTACATACATATAAGTGTGTGTGTGTGTGTGTACACATAAGTTGAACTAAATATACTGAGATGATTAAGCCCAAGGATATGCTTCTATGATCATTGTATGAACATGAAGACTATGCTAAAGCTCAACTAATTCTTTGGTACCATAGGCCTATGATAATCGTGAACATGTTCAAGTGACTTTGCTCCTATTATTAGTGATAGATCAACCTTTGCCAGGCTAAAATAATAATGCCCAATATTTAGACTTGTTTTTGGAGAAAATGAACAATGTCGCCAAATTGATATGCCATGTTTAGATAACTGAGAACTCAACTTAATGAGCCAATACAAGGAAATGTTCATGAACATGTTTATATTTTTCTAAGTAAAGATGGTGTCCCAAATCAAACTTCATTCAATAAATAAAATTTAGCCCACAATGTTGACACAAGGGAATGACATATTTCATGTCAAAATGTCATGTATTTATATTTGGCACTCGTTAAGTCACATACCAATTCAACTACACATATATGATATGACAACTAAACAAATCACATATATGAAATGTCTATGGATCACTACATGTGAAAAAAGGATTTATTATATAACAATGCTTAAAATAAAGGTAAGCTCAATGGACTAGATTCATAAGCCTTCAATGGTCTAATTCACATCTAAACTACCTTGTGCTTCTTTAATTATTCTTTCAATTGTAATTGGACTATGATAAAGGCCAAGCAATATTTCTCCTTTTGATCACATTCCCACAATGATCCCATGAGCAAATCCAACACAAAGCTAATCTCTCTCTCTCTCTCTCTCTCTCTCTCTCTCTCTCTAGAGAGAGAGAGAGAGAGCTCTGGAACTTAATAAAGAGTTGAACCGCAACACCATTAGTTGCCCACTTCCATCAACATTTGTATGAGATGAAAATTAAATGATAACATCAAAATTTGTTTATCAAAAGGTGGTGAATGAGACAAACACACCAACAGGGAGCATTAAGGAAACAATAATTGAAACAAAATTCAAGCTTCGAGTATGTGACAAGAATTTGACACTTTAATATAGTGGTGGTAGATGCCTAAAGGGGTTCTCTTTGGCCCCGAAGAACAAATAGAATTGGAATACTCATGGAGCTTATGCATATCCTCTAATAATCAAGTTGAAATGTATGCTCTCTTCTGAGGCATCATCCTAGCTCGATTTTTACCAATTATATCTCTATTTACAATAAGTGACTCTAATAACTCCATTTGTCATCTTGATTTGGGTACGTTTCCTTTGGACTCCACGCTTCATCATCTTTAGAGAAGAATTTTGAGATCACTTGCTTGGATTCCCCACATTAAAGTCAAACTTGTTTTAAGAGAGACCTAAACAAGGTAGTAGACAAGTTGGAAAATCAATCCTTATCATTTCCTCCTAAAACTTTAAGGATCAACAAAACCCTGTAGGAAGAAATGCTACCTTAAAAATATGATGATGAATTTCAATTTAAAAAAAAAAAATATAGTAGCTCCAAGCATTGCAATAGGGAGATAATCAAGGCAGTGAGCACAAAATTTATTCTGCAAACTCATGCCAATCCACCCCAACTAAACTTGTTATGCAACCAGCTCACAAAATATAAGAAAATATAGATCAACGACTTCAAAATTAGCCTCTTCGAAGGGGGAACCTCCTTTACAATACACAAATGAACCATTCTTGGATGATACAAATGACAAGACCTCCTTTCTATATATAGGAGTCTAAGGGGTCCGAATAGTGGGCTTCTATGGGGCACAATAATAACAACATGGGGATTATATGGGCACAATAATACAATAAGGGGGTTTCACTAATAACAGTAAGGGGTTACACTAGTAATATAGGGACCCAACATGCCCCTCTCCTTCAAAAAGTGTTGTCCTCAATGCTTGAGTAGTTTTGGATGCTTCTGTATAAAATTCTCATCCTCCCATGTGGAATCTTCAGCGGGTAAGTTCTTCCACTTGATGAGATACTCTGAATTTATTGATTTCGTAGCTATCAATTTCTTGTTTTTGTGACTGCTTCAGGTTCCAATATGATTTTTCCTTCCTCGTTAATTCCTGGCAATATTGTTTGAACTAAGATCTTCTCACCTATAACCTTCTTTAAGCATGAAACATGGAGAACTAGCTGCACTCGAGAAGATGCAGGAAGCTCCAATTTGTATGCCATAGTACCAATATTTTTAACACCATGTACAGACCATAATACTTTAGTGATAATTTATTATCCTTCTTAGCTTGCTTGAGGGACATTTGTTTGTATGATTGTCGTCGTAGAAATACCTAGACACTTATACATCAAAACTTCTTTCACTACGATGTTGATCTACATGTTGTTTCATTCTATTCTATGCCAAAGTGAGGTTATATTTAAGAGTTTGAGAACTTTTTATTCATGCTTGATGTGATCTTCCACTGCTTGAACCTTAGAATTTTATTTTAAAGATGATGTGTTGGACGGTGGATGATATCCAAAAGTGCCATAAATGGGATCATTTTTGCTACAGTATGGAAGGAAGTGTTATACCACCATTCAGCCAAAGGCAACCACTTAACCCATTGTGTCTGTTTATCATATACAAAGCAACGAATATATCCTTCCAAACATGTTTTCACTATCTCAGCTTTCCCATCATTGAGGATGATATGATGAGCTATGAGCTAACTGAGTACCCAGACAAGAAAATAATGTTGTCCAAAAAATTCCAGGAAAATGGGATCTCTCTCGCTTACAATAATCTTTGGGTTTCCATGTAGTTTTGAATTGTTTCAATAAATTCAGTAGCAACTGTATTGGCTTTAAATGGATGAGATAATGCACAAAAATGTGTATACTTGCTAAGTCTATCAATTACCATCGTGATGACACTCTTTCCTTCGGACTTGGGTAAACCTATTATAAAATCCATTGAAACCTCCTCCCAATGTTGACTTGGAATGGATAAAGGTTGTAACAGACCTGGTCTTAATTGTATCAACTTTATTTTGTTGGAAAACCAAACATTTTTCCACAAACATTTGAATATCGGATTTAAGGCCATCCTAAGAAAAATCTTTCTTAACCCCGTGGAAAGTTTTTAAAAATCCTGAGTGCCCTCCTAAGAGAGAGGTGTGCAATTCCAGAAGAATCTTTTGTCTGAGTTGGGAATTCTTATAGAGATATAATTGATCTTTGTACGATAACGAATCATTTTTCTAGCTAAATTTATCAGATGTACTGGGATCTTGCTACAACTTTTGAATGAGTGCTCACACTCCTTCGTCATTCTTCCATTCATCCCTTGTTTCGTTTATCCAATCTGGTTGGATAATAGATATGGCACAAAACAATGCTTCCACATCCTCATCCTTTGGGAGTGCATCTATAACAACATTTTCTTCCCCTTTTTGTAGATGATTTCAAAGTCATAACCCAACATCTTTGTGACCTATTTTTGTTGTTCTTTTGAAGATAGTCTTTGTTCTAAAAAGCATTTAAGACTATCATGATCCATTTTTACCTTGAAGTGTCTTCCCATTAGGTAGGGTCGCCATTTCTTAAGTGCATGTAGTATTGCCAACATTTCCTTCTCGTAAATAGCTTTCTGTAAATACTTCCCTTGATTGGATGACTTTCAAAAGCAATGGTTCTTTCTTCTTGCATTAAAACAACACCAATTAACATTTCTCCGAAGCATCACATTCCACAATAAAGGTTTTTGTGAAGTCTGGTGTAGCTAAGACCTGTGCTTGGCACATTGCTTCTTTAAGATGTTCAAAAGCCTTTGTTGCTTATGGAGTCCAAGAAAATGCATCTTTATTTAGTAATGGTTAGAGGTGCTGCTATTCTTGCATAATTGCGATAATACCTTGTAAACCGAAGAAATCCTCGCAGATGCTTTATGGATGTGGGAATTTTCCATTCCTTAATGGCTTTAATTTTTCTAGGGTCTACCTTAACACCTTCATGAGATATAATATGACCCAAATATTCCACCTCTTGTACTCTAAAGAAACATTTGGAGCTCTTTGCATGTAATTGTTTTTCCTCCAATAGTTTGAGCACCCTGTCAACATGTTGAACATGATCCTTCCAAGACTTGTTGTAGATTAGTATATCATAAAAAAAATACTAACACAAAATTTCTAAGGAAGGATTTGAAAATGGAATTCATCAAACCTTGAAATGTAGAAGGCGCATTGATAAGGCCAAAAGATATGACCAAAAATTCATAATGACCCTCATGAGTTCTACATGTTGTATTTGGAATGTCTTCAGTCTTCATTCTGATTTGATTATATCTTGAATGAAGATCCAACTTGGTGAAGTAAAATTCTCCATGTGATTCATCCAATAATTCATCAATTATAGGAATGGGAAATTTATCTTTAGTAGTAAGCTTGTTGATCTCCCTATAATCCGGAAACATGTGCCATGATCCATCCTTCTTGTGTACCAATACCACTGGGGCAGAGAAAGAACTCTGACTAGGTTGAATTATACCAACCTGTAACATTTCTGCAACTATACGTTCAATTTCACTCTTTTAGGCATATGGATATCTGTAAGGCCTTATGATCATGATCACGAATAGGTTGGAGGCCTTTGGGAGTCGCAAATACCTTGGAATGATTGGCCAAAAGTTTTTGGAGATCTGGAGAAATAGATGATTTTGATGTGGGAACCTCTAGCGAACATAATTGTGCAATTACGCCCCATTGTTCTTTCTTTAGAATCTTTGTCATGATGTTAAAGCTGATTATCTTTCTCGGTTTACCTATGATACCCCTTACTTCAACTTCCTTTCCTTCCCAATTTTTTTCAAGAAAAGTTCTTAAAAATTAAAAGCTATCATACCTAAAGATTGTAGCCATTGGACTCCTAATACAAGATCATCACCACACATTGGAATGAAAGCATTGAACTATTCATTACATATTCTCCCATGGATAGCTTGATATTATGGCACTTTCCAGGGCAATTTATGGTTCCTCCATTTGCAACCATCACTTGACACTCTGATGCTGGATATAGGAAGCAATTCAATTCCTTGACTATCTTACAATGAATAAAATTATGGGTACTACCAAAATCAATCAACACTATTACCTTTTTCTTCTTGATATGTCCTTCTACGTTGAGAGTTTGAGGAGTGGTAATTCCTACCAATGCATTACAAGATATGGTCGGATTCATTTCTTCTTTCTCTATGATTGGGTCCTAGTGTATAGCCTCTTCTTTTGACATTTCTTGTTCCTTTTCTTCCTCCTCTTCACAATCTATGTGAAATAATTTCTTCGCATCACACTTATGAACTTTAGTGTATTTGCTATCACAACTATAACAAAGCCCTTTCGCTCTTTTTTCTTCCAATTGTTGTGGTGTAAACCTTGTAGGTTGTGGAAGGCTAGGGGAAGCAATAATTCCATCTGTATAGTTGTGAGTGGTAGGCTTCCTTGTTTCCATAATTTTGCTTTCAATTTTTCTTGCCAACTTGAATGCCTTCTCCAATGAATCAGGTTCCCAAAGGTGAACTTCATGTTGGATGTTATCCTTTAAAGTCCCTATGAACACATCAATTCTATACTCCTATGGAATGTCTTTTACCCTAATATTCAATTTTTGGAATTCCTCAATGTGCTCCACCATTGAACCCTTTTGTTTGAGATTTATTAATTGGCTAATTTAAGAAGGTGTTTCTTTTTGTATCCTCATAATGTGCGACCATTTCCTCCATAAAAATTGACCAAGTGACAATTTTTTTACAAGAGAAAAGCCATCGTTACCGCACAAACTGATTGGGTTCTAAATATAAAGTTTCAATGCGTACCTTTTGTGTGTTTTTCACATTATGGAGATCAAAATATTGCTCCATCTATAGTATCCATGTTACAGGATCCTTGCCATCAAACTTCCTCATATCGATCTTTGGAACATGGTGGGTCTTCAATCCAACATTATATTCTATGGAATCATGATTAACATTTCTTTTGTTCTCATCATGAGTTTCCTCTACTACCTTTTCACCATTAGGAAGCATTTCTTGAAGCAACTTTGCCAAACCTCCTTTCAAACCTTCCATGTATTTCTTCAAATCTTCAATGTTTACTTCTAGACCATCCATTTTAGATTCCACACCATCAATCTTAGCTTCCATGTCATTCATCTTAGCTTCCACACCATTCATATTAGCTTCCACGCCTTTCTTTAAACCATCCATCTTAGCTTCTGTTACTTTTTGTGAGAGTGAAATTTGTTGCACTTGGTCTCGTAATTTTGATATATCATGTTGCATTTGTTCGTCTTGTTCATGAGTCATGGTAGAGATTCCATGTTGCTTACTAGGTGTTTCCATTTTCTTTCTTCAAGGCATCAATTAACGATGATTATGCTTCACTATGCCCTTTGAATTAATTCAAACTAATTTTGCAAACCAAACTTATGCAAAATTTAAAAAAAAAAACTACACACCTTTTTTCGCTTTGTAGGAGCTCGATATTGAATCTGTTGTATCTCTGTAATTTCGGATCTCCTAGATCTAAAATTTCATCTTGTGGTATCCCTCTGAGTCCTCTTTCCAACCACACATGTCTGGTCAAGATTGGATTCTCCAAGAAAGTGTTATTCTAAATATCCCATGATGGCCTGATTATAGACTAGTTAAGTAGAGCAAACTTGTACGAAGTGCCACGTGTCACTGTTTCAACCTTTGGACCTGGAAACAATAATAAAAAAAACTACAATTTGTCCTATTTCTATAACCTTTTACAAACTTTCAATCTGATGCTGAGAGAGAAAGTTATGGCGATTTTCCCTAGGTCACCTGTTTGAGATATAATTCAGGAGCCTGCAAAAACTCTAACTTCCTTGGATTATATTTCCGAAAATATAGCGAGAAAAGATCTAAAATTTGTAATTAAGCTTCATCAAAATTTCGTCTCAAATGAGTTTTAATTTCAACTTCTAAAACTTTTTAGAAAAAAAATTATAGCGAAAATGCCATGATGACCTGTTTGAAGCAGCGAAACCCTAGACGCCGAAGGTCTGATACCAAATGTTATGCAATCAACTCACCAAATATAAGAAAAGATAGATCAATGACTTCAAAATAAGCCTCTTTGAGGGGGAAACCTCCTTTACACTACAAATTAACTATTCTTGGATGCTACAAATGACAAGACCTGCATTCTATATATATAGGAGTCTAAGGGGTCCCAATAGTGGGATTTTATGGGGCACAATAATAAAAACATGGGGACTATATTGGCACAATAATACAATAAGGGGGTTGCACTAATAACAATAAGGGGTTATGCTAGTAGTATAATGACCTAACAAAACTACTCGATCTTAACCAAGTAGTTGATGAAAAATTGATCATTATAGATGAATAGGAGTCAATCCTTGTTATATTTTGATGCCATCTAAATGTACTATGTCAATGGAATTTTCTATTGATGTACATGTATAGATTTTTTGGAACTTAGTACCAGGATCAAGGTGTGGCCAATGTGACAATACTAGTCTAGTCATAAAACCATTGCAATGTTTTCTTTTGGGAACTCATGGATGTATCTCATTTGTGCTTCAACACATTTTTCTTGGTATAATCTAACTTGTTATTATTATTTTTTAAATCAGAGTTTGACACTCCAATATAAGGATAAAACAATAGTTACATCCACTCATATATATACATAGGAAGGCTGACTTCCAAGAAGAAAGAGGTCAAAGGAGCATTGAGCAAATGACTTATAGAGAACACATAATTGAAGCGTACAACTAGTGAAGAGAATGTTGGGGCTGAGTATCAGACGTTCATAGGTAGCAACATGTCCTTCTGAAAATAAGATGATGACCCACAATAACCATGGCAAGCAAAAAATACATTTTCCCCCTCTCCAATAGTTGATAAACAAGGAAAAATGGAATTCAAAATTCCATGCAATAGTGTGATGGCTATATGTGGTGTCCACAAATCTTTAGTCTCACAAATAAACTAACAATGGAAGAAATAGAGTTGTTAGCATTTATCTTAGACAAGTGGACAAGGAAGTTGTGAGATAGTTCATTTAGCATGGTTGAGAGACAAGCTCTCACACTGCTAAAAACTACTAGGAAACCATTGACACATAGTAGCTTCCATTCAAAACACCAACAATAATTAAAAATTAAGAAGGGAAAAATATCCCACATATAGGAGATTCTCACTACATGTAACATGAATCGTGTAATGGACACAATGAATTCAATGAGAAAGAAAATATAGCATTGAATCATTTCCTTTATCATATTTCAATAATAACATTTATAGTGCAATCAAATCGATCTCTGTGCGTCCTCCTCACCTTAGTTAGCAATTAGCCAAAAGACTGCTAAGAGCTAAATTACAGGAAAAAATAGGGAGAGTTAGGGTAATGGGAAGTCCAATAGGTCTGGATTTTCATTTCTCATTCCTTAATATTTTTCTCCTAATTTCATTTTTTTTAATATAATTCTTTATTTTATGTCTCATTTGTATCATTTAACTATGCATTGCATTTTCATTTATGCCTTGTTTGATCTTCACATATCTTCATATGTGTGTGTGTGTGCATATGCAAACATGTACACACACACACACACACACACACACACACACAGATATGTGAAATACATATATTGAGGAAACCCATTGGGTGCTTCCCCTCATTTTGAGGTGGTACATAGGCTAAACAATATTATTCAAGGCTTCAAGCTGATACAACAATATACTCATTAAGAGCTCAACATGTCACCTACAAGAATTGAGCCCAAATAAGGATGATAACACTGATATTTTTCAACTGTCGGGCTGCACCTAGTTGACATCTCTCTTTCTCTCTCTCTCTCTCTCTCTCACTCACTCACTCACACACACATAGAGGAAATGATATGTGTAGAATATTTAAACTTTGAAGATATAAGGTAAATGGAGATGGAGTTTGAGGGGTACTTGATGGACTATTCAAAAGACACCATTGAAGGGGCTCTAATATCCTCTTAAGACATCTTCTTTCTTGGCCATAATACTGAGCTAGGAAAGGGGTTGATTTATGAGGAGAAGAAGGTCACATTAGATGAGGAAATGAAACTCAATAATATAATCCACAATGAAGTTTCCATCATGATAAGAAGTAAAACTCCCATAAGTGAGGTTCTCATTTATGACAATACTAACAAGTTATTCAAAGTTGCAGTGTGGTGTTAGGTGGATAACAACTTGGAACAACTAGAAAATTTGATGGGGACATGGTCACAAATCAATCTTCAATGTGTTAAAATTCATTTAAATAAAAGGTCATTAAAACAAATCAAATAACCAAATGCCCACCTTCATCGAACTTGAGTCTTAGGACGGAAGTGCGATAGTATTAGAGATGGAAAAGAAAACATTGACACACGATTTTCCAAGATACAACTATCATCAAGGCCATACATTTTTTGCTAGATATAAATTGGATCCCCATTCTTACATATATTGAGTATTGAATTGCATCTTTTTTTATAGTTTGTTACCTTCTCTTTAACTTATTTACCACTTATCTTTACATCATCACACCACCATTTTGAAATAAAATCCATTCAAAGCTACATAAACAAGCAATAAGGTAAAGGTCCAAATGTGCTTGCAATTCTATATGTTTTGTTTTATAAATTTGATTTAATATGCATGAGCTACATAATTTGACACTTTCCGCAGCCTCACTAACATTCTGCAACTAAATCCAAAGTTTGAATAGGTCCCATGGGATATAAATAAGCCAGATCACATGAGAAATCTTGTTTATATGGATTTCCACCTACTAGGTACAGTTAAAAGAATCATAGTTTACCATAATCTTAAAGTCAAATTCACAATCAAATAGTGACATGGCACACCAGGCATCAAAACAAGGTATCAAGCGAGCGAGATCACGAAGAATTTGAATAACGTTGACGTGTTTCTCACATGATTTGCTTCATAGACAACGAATCATGTGAGTAAGAGTCTCACTCGAATTTGGAGTATATGATGTGATCTGTAGAGTTAGCTTTTAGCAATAAGTTTCTCATAAGTAGTTACTTTAAATCTCTATAAAATTCTTCTCTCAGAAGCGAACCAAAAGTATTGAATGTTGGTTGCTTAGTATGCTTGGATGTTATCGTTATTTTTTAATCATTATTGAAGTTCACCTATTGTTCAGTTAATACAATCCTTTGATATGGTTATGCCTTCATGATGCGATTTGGTGTTTGATCAATAATTTCCTAATTTTTCCCTCTCTTGTACGCTTCAAGAGGCCTCCTTGATGAGTACGAGTGTATTTTGAATTTTCCTTATGTTTCATTTCTTCAAAATAGACTAGTTTCCTTTATGCTCATTTTCTGCAAGATTTCTTTCAAGTCTTTTGTTTAGATGCTCTGTTTTGTACACAATGTTTTTAGATGCTCTTTTATGCTCATTTCATTCTTGTTCTTTTTTCAAATCAAGCACTTAGATAAACCTCTGAAAACAACAAAAATATTTATTAGTTGTTTCCTTATTTAAGTCTTTTATCTCTACATTGAAGTAGTATCAGATTTATAGATAATAAGTAGACATGAATGATTCTAAACTTTGAACACACACTAGTAATCTTAATTTGCTTTAATCTCATAGATAGATGCAATTTCAATTCAACTTCTCATAATATCATCTGCCTATTTTCATAGAATAAGTTGCCTTTACTTTCCTTAGCATAAAATTTAGTTGCTTCTTTAGAAATAAAGTCTTAATGTTTTCTAGGATAGAGTATTCAATTCATAAAATAGATCTTATGACTTTCTTTGAATAAATAATTTCCATGTTCATTAGAATATATTTTCTTCCTCTTCATAAAATAGACTTAAGGAGAGATTTTTAAAAGATTTCATAATATAGGTTTAAAAGGTTTCATAGCACAAGGATTTAGCATAAGAAGTTTCTTGCTTTTATAGTATAAGGATCTTGTTAATTTTCAGAGCATATAATTGGTTTCATAGAATAAAATCACATTTATCCTTGAATGGAATTGTACTTTCAATTCAAATAAATTAAATTTCATTACTTTCTAGTTTAGAATTTACTGCTTTTCATAGATCAAATCTTATTACTTTTCTAGAAGTTTGTGTCTTACAAAGTATGTGTGCTCATTTTAGATATCTTCGTGATTAGGATTTTATTTCAGTCTCACAATATTTTTTCAATATATTAGATTTTCCTTTTAAAATTGAATGTCAATTCCTTAGCATATATTGTGCAAGTATGCTTCACAAGTGTACGAACCTGGATTGGTAATTTAATGCTAAGTAATTTAGCTCACAACTAATTACCCAACATTTTTTTTTTGTTGTTGTTAGGAAAGCATACATAGGCATTTACTTTCAATTTATAATTCTTTTTATTTATACAACTCTATTTAAGAGGAGCGGTAAGACGAGAGGTAAGAACCTGCACATCATGATTTCACCCAACATTTTTTTGTTATTGTTGGGAAAGTATACACAGGCATTTACTTTCAATTTAAAATTCTTTTTATTTATACAACTTTGTTTAAGAGGAGCGGTAAGAACCTGCGCATCACAATTGTGGGGTTTTTCCTAACCATCTCATCTCATCTTAGTTGCATTCATTATTGGATGCATAGTTAAAAACTCATATTAAAACTCATTTATAACGCATGTACAAGGAAAGAGTTTCTAGGGGTAGATTTGTTAGAAGATGTAACTCAATTCCATCATCACCAACCACCCCCACTAGAACACATGGTGATGTAAGAGCCACATTGCCATCCATATCACATATTCCATCTTTTGTAGGTAGAATAAGACTTTATGATGTACAAAGATAAAACAAAATCTACCTAGAGAATAACCAACTTCACCTACAAAAGCAGTGTTAGAAGAACCTACATTTGTAACCAAAGGAGTCATCTTCCTTTCTTTAATAAGTGAATAACTTATTGGAAAAGAATTAGAAGTACCGAGTGAAGAAGAAGAAGAAACGTTTCCTCGAAGAACCATTGATAGAGGAATAAGAGGAACCAAAGGAAGACAATCCAATTGAGGAACCTTATATAAGCTTTGAAGAATCACCAATGGTAGAAGGAGAAGGAGAGGTACATGGTGTACACATAGGAGGATAAGAAAGACCACCATTTGGTGATGGTAGAAGAGGTAGAAGACCTCCTCCTCGAGGTGGTAGAGGTGGAAGTGGAAATGATGGAGACAACAATGAAGAAGAAGATCCTTTTGACTTTCCTATTCAAGCTATTCATACTACTGTTACTGTGAAAAACATTTCTCCATCCAATCTTCCTAACTTCCATGGTCTAAGGACAAAGGATCTGGAAACATTTCTCTTTGAATTTGAAGTATTATGTAGATCTTATAATTATTTGCTTGATTCTCAAAAGTTGAAATTGTTTCCAATCACATTGAAAGATGGGGCTCTCAAAGGGTTTAAGGGATTAAGAACTAAATCTATAAGGACACGAGATGACGTGAAAATATTATTCTTAGATAAATACAAGGATTATTGTATACATTGTGACCTTAGAGAAGAAGTTTTTAAAATTGCTCAAAAAGAAGATGAAAGCCTTGAGGATTTAGTAGAGAGATTTGCATATAATGTTAAAAGAGCCAAATTGCATAATTTAGGATTTGATACATTAAAAACTCACTTAATAAAAGCTATAAGGGATGAATGGGTTGATCTTTTTGATGTGATGGGTAAAGGAGATGTGTCTCAACTATCATTTGAAGAGGTTTGTGAGTTGTGCAAATATATCTCAAGAGGAAAGACAAAGTATGGCAGGAATCTTAGACATCCAGTTATGATAAAGGTAAGTAAATATGCATCATGAACTCTAAGTCAAGCATAACTTGGTAATTTTCTTGATAACTTTAAAATTGGAATTCTTGGAAATCTTAGTGAACAAATTGATATGTTGAGAATGCAAAACAAGAAAAAATCTAAAAATGTTGTTTTGTCTCTATTTTATCCAAAATGGAGAAAGAAACATGCATTATGAGAAAGTCCTCTTAACAATATTGAAATTTGTGTTACTTGTGCAGAGATTCACGCTACAATGGATTTCCCTTCAATACTAGGATTAAAGGTCATTTACCAAGAGGAAGTTGAAACAAATCAAACTGCAAAACACCTTTGTTATGTTGCTCTTAGAATGCATTAGTAGCCTTGCCAACTAGGTATGTCACAAGATCCTAATGCACAATTTCAAACTTATGCACAACCTCATAATAATTGGAACTCACCCCTACCTTGGCAAGCATGGTCACCCCAACCATAAAATTTATCTTGGTCACAAGGATGGCAAGGTTCCTATGGTATAAATCCTCAATGCCTTCAATCTTTCCAACAATATCCTCAATATCAGCCTCAATATTATTCTCCACCTCAACCCCATAACCTCCTCAATTTCAATTCCATCCTCAGTTAATTACAAGTCAACCCCTTCCATTACCATCTACTTCATTTTGTCAAAGACCAAATCAATTACCTGCACAACCACTCCCCAATCCTAATAACAAAGCACCTCAACAACCCATTTAAAATGTTCAAGTCTAAAATTTTCAAACTTACATGATAGCTCCTCTAGATTTAAATGATAGTTATCTTAGATCTAGGAGAGTTTTACAAAAGAAAACACCTCTTATTAGCATTTGATAATAGAAAGAGGATCAAGCTAGTGAAAAGGAAGAGAATCTTCAATAGGAAGAACTTCCTAAACTAACATATGACAATGAAATAAGTCCAACTCCTACAACTCCTCTAGCTGAGCAACCCTCTATATCCTTATAAAATCCTCCTTTTCTAGAGAGACTATAAATTGATAAAGGTGCAGTGAAGTTAATTATTTTACCAAATTATAATATGTTAGATGAGTTGAAAAATGTTTGAATTAAAATACCCTTGCTTCAAGCAATAAATGAAATTCCTTATTTTGCAAAAGTAATAAAGGAGTTCTGTATTAGAAAACTTGGAAGAAAAATAAAAGAAATACAAAAAGGCAGCGCATAGGAAAAATTGTAGAAATTATGATGGGAAAGTCTATAATTGAAAAATACTTAAATCAATGAAGTCCCATTGTAAAGATTCACATCAATAATGTCGAAATCCCAAATACATTAATTGACTTAGGATCATCTATAAATGTCATGACAAAGAGTACTATGGATGAAATAAAATTAACTAATCTCCAATATACTCCTATATTGCAATTAGTAGACAAGTTAGTTATCAAACCAGAGGGTGTATTAGAGGATGTACTAGTATCTTTGGATTCATGGGAGTATCTAGTTGATTTCATGATTCTAACTCCAAGAACTAATCTAGGAGGTCATCCATTTATACTTTGTAGGCCATGGTTAACCACGACTAATACATTTATCAGTTGTAAGTTTGGTGACATGTTTATTTATGATGGTACTTCAACTAAAAAGTTCATATTATATCCACTAGTAAGAGCAATAACTGAAATAGAGAATGATGAATAGATTGAAGAAGATGATGATGACTATGAAAATATTCAACCAATTTTAACTATCTCACAAGATGATGAGGAAAATCAATTAATAAATCTATTGAATACTCATGATTTTTCTTCATATTATCAACAAAATTACTATGTACATATGTTAGATCAAAGTTTTCAAGAAAATTGTAGTATCAAAGACTTTTCAACTTGACAGTCCAAATTATCATTAAAGTCAGATGGAAATTTTTGGAAATACTCTTGTAGTGATTTGTAACCTCCCCCCCTCTCCCACATTTACCCACTTGAACTGGTGTGTCCAGGTGAACATGAGTTGAGGGCTACTATGAGATGACCCAACATCCTAAGTACAGTTAAGGAAGTGGAGCAACAAATTGGAACTTTACTGACCTTCCTCATGAGCTATAAGACACCTAGGAGCTAAGCAACAACTCCAAGAGCCCAAACCTTGATTTGGATTGCTTTCTTAGTGACTTAGGCCCACAATTTCATGCATGGCAAGGCTTCCATGCGGTTATAGGCATCCAACTACACGCTTAAGTCTGTAAGGGTGTGGTTATGGCCCAAAACTACCAGTTCTGGATTCTAAGCCACCATTTGTTGGGAAAAGTACTAAGAGGGGGGGGGGGGGGGGGTGAACCAATATTTACAAATCAATAAATTTTCACAATTCATATTCAGATTTCTATACGTGACTTTGCTGAACGGAACTTGCATGTGTACACGACTGTTCTTAAGACAATTAGCGTATATCCAATGAACTTATGATTCAGTTAATCCCTCATATGTTTGCCTTCAGCTAGTGCATTTGCACTTTATTAAACATTAAATAAACAATAACCATGTGTTGTAATAACAAAATAAGCCATCACACATATGCAACACACATGAACACTAGGATTTAAGGTGGAAATCCAATGCGGGAGAAAACCACCTGCTGCTGTCGTCTCTGTATTCTTTTTAATATAAAGAAAAAACTATTTACAATCTTGCACTAGCACATACTCATACCAGTACACATGCACCCACCCGCAAAAGGCTGCAACCTTCACTCATTCTCCAAATTCCACTGGAAGGGAGATACAACCCCATAACTCTTGTATTGATGGTATGTTTACCAGTACGAAAGCGTCGGCCTACAGAAGGCTACTACCTTCACTCGTTCTCCAGCTTCTACTGGAAGGGAGCTACAACCCCCTAGCTCTTGTACTGGTTGATATGCTTACCAGTACATAGGCATCGACCTACAGAAGGATACCACCTTCACTCTTTCTCCAGGGACCACGTTTCATAAATTTTCAGACTGGATCCACCCGCTTCAATACATCATAACTTGTAGGCCACTTTTCATCAAATTTTCATAATGGACCCATTATCAACACTTAAGCTTAATGTCAGAACTTAAAACTACAAATCATCTTTGTAACACATTCATCCATCATTGATACATCTGAATCAATCAATCACTGAAATTCAATCATCAATCTCTGATATAACTGAAACCCAATCATCACTTTCTGAATCAACCAATCATTAAAACTTCTAACACAACTAAATAAAAAAATCACTAAAACCTCTGACACAATTGAATCACCCAATCATCAATTTCTGATATAATTGAATCAACCATTCACTCAAAACCCAATCAACCGACACTTGATCAAAATTCAACTAATCAACTGGAACAATCAAATCACTGTAACCAATACATAAAACTGAACTCAAAATACTGCATCAACAACTAGAACCAATTGCAACCTCAAAAATCATATGTCATAATGTATATGCTACTTCAATGACGACAAACTGCGTGTATACGTAACTCAACCTATGTATACCTCTAAAGATATTGAACCATAAAACATCTAAACCAAAATTTGTACTAACCAAAGACATTCTGGAGATCTATTATCATATTACAGAGTTCTAAACAAATAGCAGCATAGATCACCCTTCTTACTCAATCAATGAGTCAACCAGAATCAATCTCCTTATATAATCAATTTTACTTCAGATCTAATGAAGACATCATTGACAAACAATAGTAAAATAACAACAGTGATGAGATAGATCAGCCATTTTTGAACAACAAGCCCTTCCTCTTCATACCCTACTTGGAAGTGCCGAATCCACTTGTATACGCACCTTCACTGAGGCGAACCTACGTATAGATCTACAAATAATGACTTATAACTTCACAATTATTCAAGACTTCAGATATACCCAGACCATAACATTTAAATGATAAAACATGTGTTAGCACTCAGATCTATCCTATCCATTATCGGATCATACAATGATAAGTCATTTCAAGTCTAATGATCATGATGCAACATTGTATCCAAGGGTTCACAAGTATTTCAGATCTATTAGATCTCATCCATCATCAAACACTCAGGTGCATACTTAGTTAAGATCAAGCAAAACATCAATAACCCATAACATGCATATTTTCTTTTGATCTAATTCTTCATAAAATTTTCATCAGTTGCACACCCTCACACTTTGATCTTCACCTCCTTATATAGTTTTAGCCTTTTTCAATACCTCGAGTCAAAACCATAGTTATGCCGATGGTATTCTTTAACAAGATCAATTTTCTTTGTTGTGCTCATTACTATGGGCCAATACCATGGTAGGAACCCCTGGTATTCTTTAACCTTAATTTCCCATCTCATATGCGCTTTTTTCCTTCTGTGAGACTGCGTGCATACGTATAAGTGCCTTTTATTCTGTGTATCCGCGTGTAAACGCTACTTGGACTTAAACAACATATACAACTTAAAAGATTTTATTTCTTATATTTCTTGATTCTGATATGTTGTTTTGTGCCATTACTCTGTTACTTCTGAAT
Source organism: Pinus taeda (assembly GCA_000404065.3). Lineage (NCBI taxonomy): Eukaryota > Viridiplantae > Streptophyta > Pinopsida > Pinales > Pinaceae > Pinus > Pinus taeda. The sequence continues at coordinate 45,733 of APFE031292228.1, forward strand.
TGACCTGTTACAATGTGAGTTGACATCACTTTATCATTTCTGAACTGATTCCTCTGAACTGCCCTGCTTTTTGTCACATCTGTAAACACAATTGCCATGCATTTTGTCACATCTTGTTTATACCTTTATCAAGTAGTCCATTAATCAAATAGGTTGTCATCAAGGACAAATCATCAGGTAGATTGCCATCAAGTACAACACCTAATTCATAATGCTAACAATTTCCCGTATCAAGCTTCTGATTCTGACCCGTAAACCTTTGACCCATTATTTGTTCCATCATTCTGTCACCTTTGATCTGTCCTGAGATTCATCTAGTTACCATATACTTGTTCTATTACAAGTGAGTTCCCATCAAGGACAACACATGCATCATAATGCCCACAATCTCCCCGTTTGGACTTGATGGCAACGACTTTGGTGTTTAGTCACCACAACCTATAAATAACATCAAGACAAGCACCAAGCTTTTTAAATGAAGACTTCCATATCTAAACAACTAAATATGAACATTGATCATGCTCCCCCTAGGCACATGCTGAATTCTCTAATCAAACTCCCCCTTAGTACATGTTGAGATGCACTATATTGTCCATGCTCCCCCTAAGCACATGCAAAGTTTGCAGAAATATTTTTTAAAAGAATAACATGACTCTATAACTCAACTATGTGAGTATGAACTTCCTATCACTAATGACTCATATACACATCAATCTCCCAACCAAGTGGGGATACATATTTGACTCATTACTGAATATGAAAATTATTACATCATAGGTATTTACATGACCTTTACATCAAATGATATACATGACATTTATAACAAATACCAAAGACCTAAACAAGATCATGATAATTATTAGCAACTATCATACACTATATATGATATGCACCATAAACATCTATCTGTAGCATCAAGAGTAACAACGTGTATATGTCCATCATCAGTTCGCAAGATAAGCCAATATAGCTTTAATATCATCAACTTGTGACTAAGTATGCTGCATATAGATATCAACTCATCTTCTTGACCTTATCAAGACCAACTTTTTATTTTTCTTATCATAGTCTTCCATGAATCAACTAAGCATATGTCATATCTCCAAGCAGTAATACAAAACCATTCACATCATATCATATATATGTGAAACCACCATAGTCATCATCCATGACCATAACATCATCATTGTAGCAAGAACTACATGATCTTTCCACAAGAACCCTCAATATATCAACCATATATCATCACTAGGGAGTTTTCTAACATCCCACATCTGATAAGCATCAACCATGATAATCAACATATGTGAGTATCAAACCTATCACCATAAAGTAAGAAGTCATCATCATTATGTGACTAAGTAAGCCATGTCTCCAAATAGCCATGTATTCATGAAACCTGCAATAACACCATTCTCTTGGCCAACTTTATTCATACAAAAGGATCTTTTATACCAACATCACAACTTAAATAATCATCCATGTATCTGGCATAACAATAGAAATATGTATCTAGCTTCTCATTAATGTGAAAGGCAAACCATGATCTCTCATCATTTTGTCAAACTTTCTTGATACCATCAAGTGCAACAATCCTCAAACAATATACCATGTGAGAGCCAAGAGCTATAGGAATCCTCATTCATAACTGCAGTATATGAAATTTATGCATCTTTGAAGGCATGATGGCAGCAGTATAGCAAAAATGAGTGACACTTAACATCATCAAATAATGAAGATGTGTACTCAAGATTTTTTCTTCTCCTTGAACTTATGAAGATCACTAGGTAAGCAACATAACTATATACATCATCAAAAGAGTCATCCACAAATCTGATCATAAGCATCAAAACAACTAAGTGGCTCAAGCAAAGTATCATCTGTGATTTTATCATAGGCAATTCATGACTGCAACATAGTATGATGCATCATTTAAACACTTCAACAACATAAGCATCCTCACCATTGATAAGAATCATTATGTACCAAATATTTCTAAACATAATGCCAACAATGCATTATTAGAAGCATAGCATATTCTCCCCTTGAACCTGTGCCAACTGTCACTCTCAGATCTGATCATTGCATATGTCAATAAGAATCATCAAGATCATCATCAACTAGTTATATACCAAGTCATCAACAACTTATTAGGGTCAAAATCACTTCTAGTAAACATCCACAGACTGTAATCATCAATCATCAAAACAGAAAAGACAATTGATAATTGACTGAACCATATCAGACCCCTTTTTTTGAGTTTGTCCCACTGCTTCTTCATCAACCAACATATACATGATTGTGTAATTTCGAATTCACGTATATACGCGACTTGTCTACATAAGATCTGCGTATGAGGATTGGAATATCGAAATTTCATACTTTCAGTTCCCCCTGAGTCTGTTCTGACTGTACATGGTCCTAGAACCTTTTTTTTGAAACATTGGTTCCAAGAATATCATTATCATGATGGTTCTTCATCAGAGACTCCATTTTACTCTGGTCTCTAGTAATGTGATGAGCACATCCACTATCATCTTTGTCTTTGAATGAGCATAGAGAAAGATCACACGTTATCTGATCTTCCTTTTCTTCATTCTTGGTGGATTCATCTTTTTCATATTTTCTGATATAAGTGTGCTTATTTGATTGCTTACCATATTGTCTATGACGATCCATAAAATTGTTCCTACATTCTTTTGCTATATGCCCAAACTTGTTACAAGCATAACATCTTTTATGTTTCATATTCCTTCTATAGCAATCAATGACTTTGTGACCAAACATATTGCAAGAAAAATAATATCCCTTAAAGTACCTAGACTCTGATGATCTTTTTGTGAGACGGTTATTAGCTTGAAACATTCTACTTCTGCACTTAGTTGCAACATGTCCAAAATTATGATAGATAGAACATTCAACATTATTCATCAGAGGAAAGAATCGATTAACACTTCCATAGTTAGAAGTAAATGCTTTTCTTTGAAGACTTTCTTTCCTTGGTTGTTGATGAGGTTGACCTCTTATCTCCTTATTGAGCATTTCAGATTTAGCATTAGAATTCCTTTCCTTAGTTTATGAGCTAGATTCAACTTTAACATTTTCATGAAAACCAAGACCGGTTTTGATGGTAGGAGACCTTTGACTACTAAGAATATTATCCAAAATCTTAGTACTATCTTGAAATCGTAAAAGTTTATCCTTTTCTTCTAATTTACGTTTTTAGATATTTACCTCAACCTGATATTGCTCTTCCTTTTCCAAATACTGCTTCTTCATGATTTCTTCAACTTTTCTTCCTTCTTCCACTTTTGCCTTAATTTGAGAACCTCATTTTCTTGTTCGTTAAATGATTGAAGTAGTTATTTAATCTGATTATTTGATTTTTCAAGATTTTCTTTTAGAGAAACGACCACAGCTTCAAGACCTTCATAGTAACTGGTTCTTTCTTTTAGTTCCTTGGTTGTTGTATCCTTTTCATTCACTTCATTTCTCAATGATGTTACTTCATCCTATAGCCTTTGACATTGATCTTCCTTTTCCTTGACCTGTTTCCTTATTTTGTTTCCTTCCTCCAATTGAGTTTTTAACCTGGTAACCTCTTCTTTGTAGGTATACTTCCTTTTGTAAAATAGATCACGTTGATCTCTAATTTTATCTGTGAGCCTTTTAACTTCTGTCTCTATTATATTTCTTTCACTTTCGCCCATAAGAGAAAATTCAGTTGTCACAATTTCACATTCATTATCTTCAATATTGCATGAACAGAGAAATGTATCACCAGAGGACCAAAAATTGGTACCTGATAATTATTTTGCTTGTTCATCTTCAATCTGAGGTCATTCTGAATCTGAATAATTGCTTCCACCAAATAGACAATTGTCTTTCCTGTTGTCACTATTCCTTTGAGATGTCTTCTTCTTCTGAGGTGCTTTCTTGTTTTGCTTCTTTCCCATTGTTACAATGAATCTCCTTCAAGCAATCAAGCTTATGCCAAAGGACCCCCTCTAATATCAATTATTGGGAAAAATACTGAGAGGGGAACAATTAGCATATATCCAGTGAACTTATGATTCAGTTAATCCATCATATGTTTGTCTTCAGCCAGTGCATCAGTACTTCATTAAACATTAGATAAACAGTAACCATGTGTTGTGATAACAAAATAAACCATCACACATAAGAAACACACATGAACACCAGGATTTAAGGTGGAAACCTAATGCGGGAGAAAACCACTAGTTGATGTCGTCTCTGTCTTCTTTTTAATATAAAGAATAAGTTGTTTACAATCTTGTACTGGCGTAGACTCATACCAGTACGCAGGCACCCACCTGCAGAAGGCTACAAAATTCAGTTGTTCTCCAGCTTCTACTGGAAGGGAGCTACAACTCCCTAGCTCTTGTACTGGCTTATATGTTTACCAGTACGTAGGCACCGACCTACAAAATGCTACAACCTTCACTCGTTCTCCAACTTCTACTGGAAGGGAGCTACAACCCCCTAGCTCTTGTACTGACTGATATGTTTGCTAGTACGTAGGCGCTGGCCTATAAAAGGCTACCACCTTCACTCTTTCTCCAGGGACCACGTTTCATAAATTTTCAGACTATACCCATTATCAACACTTAAGCTCAATATCAAAACTCAAAATTTTAAATCATCGGTGTAACACATTCATCCATCACTGATACAACTGAATCAATCAATCTCTAAAACCCGATCATCAATCTCTGATATAACTAAAACCTAATCATCACTTTCTGAATCAACCAATCATTGAAACTTCATATGTAATTGAATCAAATAATCATTGAAACCTCTGACACAACTGAGTCACCCAATCATCAATTTCTGATACAACTAAATCAACCATTCACTCAAAACCCAATCAACCAACACTTAATCAAAATTCAACCAATCAACTTGAATAGTCAGATCATTGGAAGCAGTACATAGAACTGAACTCAGAATACTACATCAACAACCAAAACCAACTGCAACCTCAAAAATCATATGTCAGAATGTAGATGCTACTTCAATGAGGACAACCTACGTGTATACGCTACTTTCTGTAACTCAACTTTTGTATACTTCTAAAGATACTGAATCATAAAACTTATGAACCAAAAACTATACTAACCAAAGACATTCTAAAGATCTATCGTCATATTACAGAGTTCTAAATAGATAGAAGCAAAGATCACCCTTCTTACTTAATCAATGAGTCAACCAGACTCAATCTCCTTATACAATCAATTTTACTTCAGATCTAATGAAGACATTGTTGACAAACAACAATAAAAGAACAACATTGATCAGATAGATCAACCATTTCTGAACAACAAGCCCTTCCTCTTCATACACTACTTGGAAGTGCCGAATAGGTGTGTATATGTGTCTTCACGAGGCGAACCTATGTATAGATATGAAAATAATGACTTATAACTTCGCAGTTATTGAAGACTTCAGATATACCTAGATCATAACATTTAAATGATAAAACATGCGTTAGCACTCAGATCTAGCCTATCCATTATCGGATCATACAATGATAAGTCATTTCAAGTCTCATGATCCTGATCCAACATTGTATCCAAGGGTGCATAAATATTTTAGATCTATTAGATCTCATCCATCATCAAACACTCAGGTGCATACTTAGTTCAGATCAAGCAAAGCATCAATAACCCATAACATGCATATTTTCTTTTGATCTAACTCTTCATAAAATTTTCATCACTTGCACACCCTCACACTTCGATCTTCACCTCCTTATATATTTTTAGCCTTTTTCAATACCTCGGGTCAAAACCATAGTTACGCCGATGGTATTCTTTGACGGGATCAATATTCTTTGACATGCTCATTACTATGGGCCAATACCATGGTAGGAACCCCTGGTATTCTTTAACCTTAATTTTCCATCTCATACGTGCTTTTTCCTTCTGTGAAACTACGTGCATATGTATACACGCCTTTTATTCTATGTACCCATGTGTATACACTACTTGGACTAGGTTAAACAACGTATACAAATTAAAAGATTCTCTTTCCTCAATTTCTTGATTCTGATCTGTTCTTCTATGCCATTACTATGTTACCTCTGAATTGACCTGTTACAATGTGAGTTTCCATCACTTTATCATTTCTAAACTGCCCCACATTTTGTCACATCTGTAAATACAACTGCCATGCATTATGTCACATCTTGTTTATACCTTTCTCAAGTAGTCCATTCATCATATAGGTTGTCATCAAGGACAACCCATTAGGTAGGTTTCCATCAAGGACAACACCTGATTCATAATGCCAACAATTTCTCATATTAAGCTTTTGATTCTAATCCGTAAACCTTTGACCCATTGTTTTTTTCCATCATTCTATCACCTCTGGTATGTCCTGAAATTCATCTAGTGACCATATACTTGTTCTGTTACAAGTGAGTTGCCATCAAGGACAACACATGCATCATAATGCCAACACCATTTTAGGCTAGCCTCTAGACCGCTACCCAGAACTCAATGGGACTTTCTAGAATGATAAATAACATCAGGAAAAAGCCATTCATAAAAAACTTGATCAAGGACTTGACCTGACTAGGCCTAACCATGGCAGTCATTTCGTTAAACATATGGTGAACATGTAATCTACATGTCATTAATGCATATCTGAACATAGGGGTCTAAAACTTACCTGAGAATCACCGAGAAGGCCTAATGCTCTCCCATAATAGCTGCAATAACATTTTTTAGCTCATGCATTCATTAACCATTCATCAACTAATCAAAACATATCAAGAGCCATATCTAAAACATGTTATGGAACCATGCTTATAACCAACATATAACCAAAATAATAACCGTGATAAAACAATCATAAAAGCTACATAATAACAAGTACTCATAGAATAAAACAGGGAAGGAGCTCTTATTAACATATGCAAAAGCCAACCAAGTCAGGGACTTCCATGTACCACTCGACCATAAATTGAGCTTAACCAAAATTTTCTTTCAACTAATCGCCCCTGTGCCATATTCCAAGCATGAATGTGGGACTCAAGGCATAAACAACTAGGGCTTCCCAAAGATTAAACCACCTCCAACCTCATGCTCCTGCAATCTCTCCAATACCAATCAAGAGATCACATAAGCAAACCAAAACATAAACAACTAGGGCTTCTTGGAGTTAAACCACCTCCACCCTCAGGTTATTGTGATCTCACCAAAACTGGATAAGAGACCACAATGCCCAAAACAAGCTTGGAGACTCAGAATTTCTTCACCATTACCTTGAGGAATTTTTGTGTCTCCACCCACCTATCAAGGGTTTCCCGTAGATTAAACCACCTCCACCCCCAACCTTTGGGATTTTTCTGTATATCACCTCACCTGGTCCCAAAGCCTTATGGAAATCCAAATCTCAACCAAATAAAAGAACCCCATCACACCATGGCTATCCATAAATGGCGAGGCAAGGCTAAAACCACTGTCACACTTGGAAAAACCAATGCTAATGAAAACAAGAGAACCAAATACACAAATGCATGTACCATGCATTCACAAACCAACTAGGAAATCACACATGCAACATGTTCCCTACAAGTCTTTCTACTGAAGTTGCTTGATCCAACCTTCCTTGATTATCCTTCCTTTGTTTGCTTCCTCCAATGCTGGAGTGCTCCAAGAATGCTATAATTGTGCAATAGTATGAGAGAATAGAGAGAGCTCCGAAACTAAACTGACAAAAGCTAAACCAACAAAATCTAGACTCACAAAAGCTATGAAATCATCCTCAGAAGCATTTTTATCATTAAGGCCTCTATTTTCTTCAATTTCCTCTATTTTTCCTTCAATTTTCCTCACATGCAAATTCGTGATCGTTCATATACCTTTTCTCCTATTTTCCTTTATTTTCACAAATAAATGCCAATTAATGCCTCTTTTCCTTTTCCAATTCCTTTGCCAATTTCAGTAGCCATAATAAACCAAAACAGACACTCACTAGGATATTTTTCCCAACATTCAACTTGGAATACATGTCCCATGACCTTGGTCTTATTTTTCCTTTATTAAATTTTTATTACATGAACATTAACCTGGGGCTGTTATAAACCTCTTCCCCTTATGGGAACACCATCCTCAGTCTTCTATGACACTTATGACCAGCAAGAGCATTGAAAACCAAAACATACTGCCCATGGAGCTTTAAAACTTACCTTGATGCAGTATTTATAGCGAACAACCTTCTAACAAGCAAAACCATCATGACAAACATGTCAAAATGACAACCATACCGCTTATTGGAGATTTATAACACATCTCATTATAGTATTTACAATAATAACCATACATAAATATATACACATATGAAAACTCCTTTGCCTAAATTTACAAACAATGAAGGATACAAAGCCACATCTTATCAACCATGTCCCAACTAGTCGCATCGAGCCCAAAGTGCTTCCACTGCACTTTAACTTGCTTGATTGTTCATTTCTGAAGCATGATTTACTTATGCTGCAATATGCACTAAGGTTCCGGTTAGAATTCTCCTTCTGGCTCCACCTACAATACAAAATAGTCATTCACTTGATCAACAACCTTCACACATATTTTAAGCAATGAAACATGGAAAACATCATGGATTTCCACTATTGGCAGCAACGCAAGTCTGTAATCCACTTGTCCAATCCTCTTAAGGATATTGAAAGGCTTGAAATACCATGGTTCCAACTTGGCACATGGCCCAAACCTCAAGGAGCTCTTGCTAGGCTTGATGCATAAGTACACATGCTCTCCAACCTGAAACTCTTTAAACACACTGCGTTGATATGCATAACTCTTTTGTCTATCTTGTGCTGCCTTTAGATTCTTCTTGATAACCTGCATTTCATGTTCCATCTCTGCCTACAACGCCTCCTTCCATATATACCCACTTTAACTGGCATGCCCGGGATAAACATGAGCTGAGGGTTACTATGACATGACACGACCTCCTAGATAACTTGTTGATGGTGCTGGACCCGCCAACATTCAAGAGATCTCCTCGGTAAGAAGTGCCAACTAGACCTCAGTCCGTTTGGAGTAGGAGTCCTAGCAGTGGGTGGTAATGTAATGCCTTGACCGTGGTAGCACGTAGAGATAAGTATGATGACTTTGGTCAGAAGCAAGTGTGTGACCTTGCAGCAAGTCAAGTGAGATGCATGGGCGTTCTAACACACGAAGGGGAAAAGGAAGTGTGCCCCTTAGAAGCCTATAATAGTACGCAACCTGAAAGGAACACATGAGCGGAATGACATCACACGATGAAAAGCGAAGTTTTCCACAAAAAAAGTGACAGGTTAATCCAACAACACGCCTTAAACCAAATTCATATAATTACATACAAAATAGTTCATAAGCAAATGCATAAATTAAACAATATACATTGCTAAAGAAATCAGAATATTCCAACTACAATAACAACATATGCATGGAGTCGTGTTGGCTTAGTTATTATTATTATAAGTGAAAGTTCCATCCATACATGCACCATTGGTATCCAGTAGCCCCAATAGTGGAACATTACCATAAAGAACACCTGCTCCTCCAAAAAAGTATACTCTACGTTGTGGAGAAGCCAAGGCTCATCACGATACTCCCAAGCCTTCTCTAAGCCTAAGCATAGCCAAAAGCTTGGCTCCCAAAACCCTCTGCTATGAGTTATGAGGTTATATTTATAGCAAAGGGTGGGGTGACCCTTGACATTCCCCTTTGACTCTTTGATTACCTTAATGACTCTTCAACTTATTTACAAATAACTCATTACATTACATAGTGATTCTTCACATTCCACTAATGACACTTGGAATTTCACTTACAACATATTTACAAATAATATACATTTTCCACATGTACCCATGTGAGACAAAATAGGCTAGAGACAACCTAACAAGACAAAACATTATGGCTTAGAAGTTTGGGGAAAGACCAACTCGACAACATCTACTTGCTGACTGTTGGTGACATATTGACACCAAGCATGGTATTGTGCTACGGTGTCCCCATACTACTTGATAGTGTCTTTCTGATAGTGGATTGTTGCCTCCATAGCTTGTGGGTATATGGTAATGGAACCCTTGTCCAACTCATCCTGAAGCATGCGCAACATGGTCTTGAATACGACAAGACCACCAATGTACTTCTTCATGTTTTTCGTGCTCAGCTCTAAGTCATCGTTGGTGGCCTCTCGCCTTAGCTGCTCCATGTACCTGTCGATCTCTAGTCAGACTTGGTTCTTATCCTTAGCTACGGTGAGGGAACCAATTGACGAGATCCCATGCATTCTCACCATGACATCCAAACTCTTGAACAACCGTGCATATGAAGCCTGTATGTTACTAACGAACGAGGTGAGTTGCTCATAGTTTTGGATCTGCATACAAATATTTTCTTTATCTAGCTATGCTTGTCGCTTCATCACATTGGGAAAGTGAAGTGGGGCTCCCTTGTACCTCATTATACATTCTTGCACATAGGTGATAGTAGTGTGTATGTCTATGAGAGTTTGGACAATATTTCTGCTCCATCGTTAGAAACCAAATAGATGGAAAACTGCCTTATCCATGGTGACAAGTCCGTCATAGAGTTTCCGCATGGTGGCCTCAAGAGTTGATACTTAAGCAAGTATCACTTTCCTCATCTTTGCCATTGTGGATCCTGTGGATTGTTTTGCCTTCTGCCTGGCCGCTTGCAAGTTCTTTTCCATCTTTTCATTCTCTGATAATAAGAACTTGACATTTGAGCTCGTGGCTCCTTCATAAGCCATAGTGGCATCGAACATGGATATTGTATGTTCCTAAAATTTGGCACTATCACCCTCTCCTTCATAAATGTAGGTGACATGTGATCATCCAGGAAATGATTTCTTCGCGCTTGTACAATCTTCTGTTACAACTCATCAAATGACAAATTGTACACATCCATCACCGGATCATCATCAAGGAGAACAACCTCTCCTTGCTTGCTCGGGACTGGTTCTGATATTGGAGGTGGTGGAGACTACGTGGCGACCTCAGATTCTCTTGGCATGAGTTCGGTATCTTGGTCTTGTGGCTTTTATCCCAACTCCATGTCCATTGCTTCAACCATTTGCTCAATCTTTTGAGCAAGCTTCTGATCCTACATCTACTCACCCTTTTCTTTATCTATTGGCACTCTAACTCTTCAACATGTATGGGTGCAGTTTGATTTGTCATTGTGCCTTGGATTTCTTCCTATTTTTGTTTCTGCTTCTCTTCCCTCTATCTCGTTCTTAGCTTATGTTCTTCTTTTAGCTTCTTCTCCGTTTCTTACAACTTCTTTTCTAGTTCCTCCAACCTTTGCTTTTCTCTCTTCCTTCGTTCTACTCTCTTTATGCATTGTTGTCTCTTCATCTTCGCTGCCAAAGTTGCTTTCTCAAAGAGAGGATCTTCTTGAAATTGTATCTTTGCTTAGCCTTTGGGTTCTCGTCAATCTTCCTCTTACCCTTGTCCCGTGTTGAAATTATTTTAAAACACAAGTATCTACAACAAAGACTTCTAGCCCTAAGAAAATTAACACTATTACTACTCTACTAGTTAGTAATATATAATAATGTAAAAGTGTGTAAAATAGTAAGATAAATAATCTACAATTTGAATCAATCATATTGGCTAAGAAATAAAGCTTGGGCGTGCATTTTAGTGAAGCAGGGAAATTTTGGTTACTATGACATGACACGACCTCCTAGATAACTTGTTGATGGTGTTGGACCCGCCAACATTCAGGAGATCTCCTCGGTAAGAAGTTCCAACTAGACCTCAGTCCGTTTGGAGTAGGAGTCCTAGCAGTGGGTGGTAATGTAATGCCTTGACCGTGGTAGCGCGCAGAGATAAGTATGATGACTTTGGTCAGAAGCAAGTGTGTGACCTTGCAGCAAGTCAAGTGAGATGCATGGGCGTTCTAACACACGAAGGGGAAAAGGAAGTGTGCCCCTTAGAAGCCTATAATAGTACGCAACCTGAAAGGAACACATGAGTGGAATGACATCACACGATGAAATGCGAAGTTTTCCACAAAACAAAGTGACAGGTTAATCCAACACACGCCTTAAACCAAATTGATATAATTACATACAAAATAGTTCATAAGCAAATACATAAATTAAACAATATACATTGCTAAAGAAATCAGAATACTCCAACTACAATAACAACATATGCATGGAGTCGTGTTGGCTTAGTTATTATTATTATAAGCGAAAGTTCCATCCATACATGCACCATTGGTAGCCAGTAGCCCCAATAGTGGAACAATACCATAAAGAACACCTGATCCTCCAAAAAAGTATACTCTACATTGTGGAGAAGCCAAGGCTCGTCACGATACTCCCAAGCCTTCTCTAAGCCTAAGCATAGCCAAAATCTTGGCTCCCAAAACCCTCTGCTATGAGTTATGAGGTTATATTTATAGCAAAGGGTGGGGTGACCCTTGACATTCCCCTTTGACTCTTTGATTACCTTAATGACTCTTCAACTCCTTTACAAATAACTCATTACATTACATAGTGATTCTTCACATTCCACTAATGACACTTGGAATTTCACTTACAACATATTTACAAATAATATACATTTTCCACATGTACCCATGTGAGACAAATAGGCTAGAAACAACCTAACAAGACAAAACATTATGGCTTAGAAGTTTGGGGAAAGACCAACTCGACAACATCTACTTGCTGACTGTTGGTGACATATTGACACCAAGCATGGTATTGTGCTACGGTGTCCCCATACTACTTGATAGTGTCTTTCTGATAGCGGATTGTTGCCTCCATAGCTTGTGGGTATATGGTAATGGAACCCTTGTCCAACTCATCCTGAAGCATGCACAACATGGTCTTGACTACGACAAGACTACCAATGTACTTCTTCATGTTTTCCGTGCTCAGCTCCAAGTCATCGTTGGTGGCCTCTCACCTTAGCTGCTCCATGTACCTGCCAATCTCTAGTCAGACTTGGTTCTTCTCCTTAGCTACGGTGAGGGAACCAATTGACGAGATCCTGTGCATTCTCACCATGACATCCAAACTCTTGAACAACCATGCATATGAAGCCTGTATGTTACTAACGAACGAGGTGAGTTGCTCATAGTTTTGGATCTGCATCCAAATATTTTCTTTGTCTAGCTATGCTTGTCGCTTCATCACATTGGGAAAGTGAAGTGGGGCTCCCTTGTACCTCATTATACATTCTTGCACATAGGTGATAATAGTGTGTATGTCTATGAGAGTTTGGACAATATTTCTGCTCCATCGTTAGAAACCAAATAGATGGAAAACTACCTTATCCATGGTGACAATTCCGTCATAGAGTTTCCGCATGGTGGCCTCAAGAGTTGATATTTAAGCAAGTATCACTTTCCTCATCTCTGCCATTGTGGATCCTGTGGATTGTTTTGCCTTCTGCCTGGCCGCTTGCAAGTTCTTTTCCATCTTTTCATTCTCTGCTAATAAGAACTTGACATTTGAGCTCGTGGCTCCTTCATAAGACATAGTGGCATCGAACATGGATACTGTATGTTCCTAACATTTGGCACTATCACCCTCTCCTTCATAAATGTAGGTGACAGGTGATCATCCAGGAAATGATTTCTTCGCGCTTGTACAATCTTCTGCTACAACTCATCAAATGACAAATTGTACACATCCATCACCGGATCATCATCGAGGAGAACAACCTCTCCTTGCTTGCTCGGGACTAGTTCTGATATTGGAGGTGGTGGAGACTACGTGGCGACCTTAGATTCTCTCGGCATGAGTTTGGTATCTTAGTCTTGTGGCTTCTGTCCCAACTCCATGTCCATTGCTTCAACCATTTGCTCAATCTTTTGAGCAAGCTTCTGATCCTACATCTGCTCACCCTTTTCTTTATCTATTGGCACTCTAACTCTTCAACATGTATGGGTGCAGTTTGATTTGTCATTGTGCCTTGGATTTCTTCCTATTTTTGTTTCTGCTTTTCTTCCCTCTATCTCGTTCTTAGCTTATGTTCTTCTTTTAGCTTCTTCTCCATTTCTTACAACTTCTTTTCTAGTTCCTCCAACCTTTTCTTTTCTCTATTCCTTCTTTCTACTCTCTTTATGCATTGTTGTCTCTTTATCTTCGCTGCCAAAGTTGCTTTCTCAATGAGAGGATCTTCTTGAAATTGTATCTTTGCTTAGCCTTTGGGTTCTCGTCAATCTTCTTCTTACCCTTGTCTCGTGCCAGTTTGCTGCTTATTGTTGTTGTTGTTGTTGCTTCCTATGGTGCTATTGCCTACAGAGTAGCTTTCCATTTTTTCGTTATACTGACTGGTTCATTAAGCTTGGAGTGGTTGTAGCAATATCCCCAAGGGTGCTCCTCTGCCCAATGACATGCCCCATGGATCCATGGATAATACACCCTCGCACAACGGTTCTTGCAAATCTTGTGGGGATCATATGTATTGTTATCTCTGGCGCCAAATTCAAACTTTGATATCTCCTTAGCTTCGACATCCACATATTTCAATCTCTTAATCTTGTACAATCCAATCCGCAAAGGAAGAGTAGGCCATGGTGCCTTCTTCCTCCTATGCAGCCTTGCTAATAAGCCTATGGAGATGTGATATGCGACCTCTTGCATGACCAACTTGTTTGTGGCATACCTTGGTAGAACATGAGGAGGATCCTCTCAGCCAAACATCCTGATGAAGGTGCTACCTGGTGAGGCATACCAATCTGCAATGTTAAGTATTGCCTCCATCGCTTCTTGGGATATGCAAGGTGGATCTTGCTCAAAGATCAACTTGTAGACCGGGGTGATGAAATGGTTAGCTAGCCTCGCCATAACTCCTCCGTAGCTGCACTCAGAAAGTAACTTGCAATAAATAATGACGACATTCTCTTGTGGTTTCCATGTCCAACCTATCCCAAGAAACTTATGTTGGGCACAATTTGCATCAAGTAAATACGCAGACATGTAGAATCTCGCTTTCTCATCCTTGGGGCGGATTCGGGCATTAGTCGCATGGACTTTCAATTGATGAGCCAATAGATCCAACCAGTTGAATGGCTTTCCATCATTCACCAACTGGTCCAGCATAACCACCTAATTTTGCGGAAAGGTCTCCATGCTCTCTTAATGGTATAATCAACATGCAAAGATGATCAAGAACTAGTAAGCCTTTTTGGGTGACTTCGTCTTGTAAACATTATTGGGTGTTGATCTAAATTTCTATGGCTCTTTCACCCAACACTTTATAATATCACTGGTGTTTATATAGCTGTGGGTGGCATAGAAAAGTGTATCCATGTGGTTCACTGACTGAGGTAAGTGATACATCTGATGATAATTCTCTATCCTGAAGGTAGCAACCTGTATCCCATTGGCATTACTTAATGTCATAATCTCGGGATCTTTGTGTGAGACAATCCAGTGGATGATGCCCGCACAAGGGAAGGCAGGGTACTTGCATGCAACCTTATGTAAGCTTGACCGGTGGATATTGACATACACATGCTGATCTTCCCTCATCTTATGGACATTTGAAAAACAATAAAGAAGAGAAATTACTAAGCAATGACATTATACTCGGGGAAACTCTACGTTGCGACATTGGGTGCATAGGCACTAGTGTTGTTGCTACCATATGCAATACTACTTGTAAATGTTGGTTTTTGCGTGTATGTTTGATGCTAAAACTGTAGGGAAGTATTGTGGTGTAAGTTTGATGCTAAAACCGTAGGGAAGTATTGTGGTGTAAGTTTGATGCTAAAACCATAGGGAAGTATTGTGGTGTAAGTTTGATGTTAAAACCGTAGGGAAGTATTGTGTTGTAAGTCTGATGCTAAAACATGAGGTTAGTATAGTGGTGTTGGACTCTTGCAAGCCATATCTCATGTAGAAGGTGAGAGTAGGGGAGTAGGTTGGTATATGAGTTGACTCAGAAGCTTAGAGTTATAAGTTTTTATATGTATATGATTAGAGCTAATAATTGGTGTTAAGTTTATTCAGAGTGCACAAGTTTATAATGCCCAAGCCAAAGTTACTACATATTATAAGGAAATATCAAGAAAAGCAATTTAAAGGTGCTAGTGAGCTGAAGTTTTCTGCAAGTTTTTTGTTACAAAATATTTAAGATTTATAACAAATTTGTAGAAGGAATCCATATCAATTTCTAATGCGTGTTCCCATGCCATGGAACAAGCATAATAGTAAGTTCATAATCCCCGAAGCTTAAGCTACTCTTGGAGAATGTCAAATGGTTCTATGGTTGTAATTGGGTATGGTGTTGTATATAATGGTGATGTCGTTGGTGTAGAAATTTGATAGAAATTACAACTGTTCAAGAATTTGAACTGAAACTAGGAGACACAAATTCTACTCTACTAATATGTGAGAACGAAATCACAATTTAGAACGACATGCATAGACATGCAACAAGCAAAACCACAAGTACACAATGATTTCTAGGGCAACCCAACTAGGAAAAACCCCTCAAGCCTCTTTACATCAATAAGTTGAATATAGAAACTATTACAGTTTCTTGCTCCAGCTTTGAGCACAACCCACAAAAGTAAAATTTTTATCTCTACTGAATGAAAGCCTCTAGCCAACACTTAGCCAATTTCTGCCCACTCTAACCTCCTATTTCCTTGCACAAATTTGAGCTAATTCGAGCTCCTAAACAATAGGAAAATGTCCCTATTTCCTTGCACAATTCCCTAGGATAGATCAACTTCTTGCATGCAAAATTTTGTAATCTCCACTAGTATACAAATAATTTTACATTTGTCTTAATTCCTCCACTCGATATGAGTAATTCAAATTTCATGCATGCATGAGCTGTTTTGGGATGATTGATCAGTTGACTAACAAATCTTTGAGTTAGACTATTGTCTCACTACACAACTGACCTTCAACTGACTCTATTAATTATTAGAGGCCAATTAACTGAGTACAACTCAAAATAACTGAACTAGATTGCTAAGATTTAGCAATCAAGACATGGATGACTGAAATCCAATCCCACTAACTCGAATTTTCTGATCTAATTGAGTGATAAGAGCCATGTCACACTAGTTAACTACCTCCAAGTTGTCCTGCTGATGTGGAAATTTGATTTACTCAATTTGACTAAGTGTCATGCGGAAAGAGTTATTTTTGCGGACAAACCTAACCTCCCTAGGAGTCTAAGACTCTCTAGTGACAAACAAACCAAACAAGAGCAATCCTTCTCTAAACATACATTATTCTATGAGAAACCAAGTGTTTTCCAATCTTACCTTAGGTCCAACGCTTGTTGTAGCAGTCCAGCCTTGCTGATCCAGATGAGCTCCTCGTTCACTTTAAGACCTGCATACACTAACAAAGCAAATGATTACATAACACCTGAATATTTCATAAAACAAAGCATATTCATCACATAGACCAAGGAGTACATGAAATATTTCATTAACAACAAATCATTGAGAAGAATGGACTTATTTGTATTAAGGAAACAAAAAAGGAACCATTACAACCTGAGCCTTGGTGTTGTGCAAGCTCCTCCCAGGGTCCAACAAGAGATTTCCTCTACTTTGACAAGCTCACCCACTCCCAATATGGCAACAAGAAAGGATAGTGATCTCTCCTCACAAGTCAACAATGGAAGTCCTAATTCCAGCAGCATTTACCCTTTGGAATGTTCAGCTTTCAACCTCCCCTCCTCTGGCCCAATGCCTGTATTTATAGTGTTCTAGAGGAAGTTATTCAGTTCCAACATCAATGGGATACTCCCTCTTTTGGATGGGGTAGCTCCTCTCTTGATGGGATAAGTTCCTCTATCATAGGGATGCATGAACCATCTGGAGGCGCTCAATACAAGTCAAACACTCTTCTAGAAGGCTCTAGAAGTGACCACAAGTAACTTTTTAAAGATGAAACTCGTGCCTTTTGACCTTTCCAGGGGTACGCACCCATCCTTTGGCTTACAGAGCATACAAGTACGCAGGTACAGTGTGTTTGGGATGCATACACGCAAGCAAGGTAGAGAGAACCTGCGTACCCAGAGATAAACATGTTTTTAAGTGACTTTCTCTCTTTT